>JAOEGT010025360.1:0-10291 GCA_025447795.1 Speoplatyrhinus poulsoni | reverse complement strand
AAGTAATCTACCCGCTCTTTTACATAACACACACACACACACACACACACACGGTACAGGAGGAGCAAAGGCTTGCAGATAAGGGGTGCAGGAGACAGAGCTGCCGCACGGTGGAATCAAACACTGCAGATGAGAGCTGCAGAAACAACAAGAGAGCGCTGAGTGATTGAGTGAGATAAAGAGAGAGAGAGTGGAAGAGATTAAGAGATGAAGAAAGAGAGAGAGGTTTGAGAGATCAGAGAAGAAAAAGATAAAAAAAGTAGCAGCTCGAAAGCAATCTTTCTCAGAAGTGTGGGGCTGTGACCCTTTAAAATGGCCTGCAGGATGGGTAAATACATCATGCACATTTTAAACTAAATGGGATTACATTCAATAACAGTCGTCAAGAACAAAGAGAGAGGGGAAAAGGCGCTGGTAAAGGGCCGGGGGCTGACTGACTTGTCCTGCAGTTGGCGGAGCTTGTCGTCTTTCTCCTGCATCTGCCCTCGCAGGGCTTTGTTAGCTGCCGTCAGCCTCGTCACCTCCGCACTGGCACCCTGGAGGGGAGTGGGGGAGTGTGGGGGGAGGGGAGAGACATGGGGTGTTATGTGTGGTCTCACGACATGGCTGATGACAGGTCAGACGTAGCACGTCTCCTCATTATAGCTACAGCAGGAGGTGCTAACTGAGGTTAACGGGGATATTGTATTGTTCGAAGCGAGGTACAGTAATTGCTGCAGAAGACACAGATGGTGAATATTAGCATGCCAGCATTACACACGAACATAACATGTACAGGAAGAAGAGGAATGGAGTGTTTGTAGATACTGTAACTCTAATATATGCTACAGTTTCCCTTTCCATTTGTCCTTATAGCAACAGAAAGGACCACCAAGTTATTAGTAGAGAACATTTATAATTCTAATTAAAGCAAAAAAGAACAGTTCCACAACAAGTGCTTTTGTAATGCTTAATTCCCCCTGCACGCTTTACTGTGTCAGAGAAAGATGACAGTTTGCGTGCACGAGCACGCACAGAAGCTGCTGCAGCTCATCAAGGCTAGGTTGCAGATCATGAGACTGTTATTTGGATGTGCACTTTGGCTTCGGGTTTAAAGGAACGAAGCTGGCGTCCCTTGCCGTAGCAACACTGCCTGCTGCCATCTTTATGACAATGTACTCATTCAGTTCCCACAGCGCCACAGATCCTGCTCCTGTCACCTGGCTGTGTGGAACGACAGCAGCAATCTGCTCCGTACACAGACGGGCTGGCCAAACCTAGGGCGATAATGTGCCACCAATCGCACTTTTGTCGTCCTCAAGTGGGGCACATCTCTCATATCGCTGACAGCGGCTTCACAATGAGATCAAATGATAAGTATGACTAATCGTGTCAGAATCAATTCAAATGCCCTAAAGCAACTAGAGGCTTGTTAAAACAGTTAAATGTGTTATTGAACTTAAAATGGCAGATGAAAAAAAGCCAGGGGCGCAGGGTCTGACTCTAGGCTTGAAGCACCTGTGACTTCACATTCCTGTTGCATTATATTGTGTAGTATTTTAGTATGTACTTTGAGGCTTGAGGTCAGAAACTCCAGTGTCACAGGTTGTTCGGTAATCTGTTTGTACAGCGCATGCGGCAAAGAAGCCACTTCAACGATAGCGTGACTCTTAAATTAGAATCTCAGGCTTCACTGCAACAATGAGCAAAGAATTATTTTTTTTAATGGACTTCCCCTATTTCTCAAAATATATTTCTAACCCTGGTTGAAGTGTCTGTATGTATGCTCAAGTTACCTCAGTCTGAAAAGTATTAGATTTGTTAGTTTAATAAAAGGAAAATTCTGTATTGAGAATTGAAATAGTAAAAATTAACACATGGATTCAAGATAGATTTAATAGTTTAATATAGATGCATTAAACTTTGATTAGTATAGCTTACTTAGATGCATTAAAAATGTTTTTCAGAAACAAGTTTAACAATGATTTGAGAGAGAAGATTTCAGATTCATCATAGAGTCTGACCAGATTATTTTCATTCTTGAGTAAATAAAAATAAAATAAATGTAAAAAAAAAAATGTCTATTTTTGATAATCATTCATTCTTTTTTTTGAAGAATTTGAACAATTGCTATGATTGCAAATCATATTTATGGATGGCACAATTTGCAGTCAGTTTTACATCTGGCATGTACTAATAAATATGATTAAATTCAAATAGATTTCAACTAGAGCGTCGGCCATATGAGAAACTACAAAGACATCATCTACATCAACATTGTCATGTGTTCTGGACGAAACATCTCACAGCCATTGTCCATTATCCTCAGCACTGCTCCTCTAGCTAATGATCACCGACCTTAAGTTTGACTTGGAGCTGCTTGACCTCAGCCTCCAGGACCTGAAGAGCAGGGTCAGCTTGGCTGGGCACGGCCTTAGCCTGGCTGGAGCTCTCCGAAGCTGCTGCTGGGCTTTGCTGGGGGAGCAGGATCTTCCTCCACTGCTCCAGCTCCATCTCCAGAACCCTCTTCTGCTGCTCTACACCGGCCAGGTCACAGGTCAGCTTCTGAAGACAAGACAATACAGCAGGCCAGTGGGTCAGGCTACCACTACTGCCATGTAATGAGCTGACAAGCAGCAGCAGGTCTGTTGATTGGACCACACCAATCAGAAAAACACCTACTACTACAGTATACTGAACACAGTGGGAGTTAAAAAGTAATGTGGGACAAGGTACCTCTACCCGAGACAATGCTTAGCAGTCTATACAAAGGAGTAAAAGTTTGTTAGTGTATACAAATATATACATTCAATTATAAAACACAAAATAATGTGATAAAATACATGTTTACCACAGGTATTATGATGATAAGTTGACGACCTCTTTTAAAAAGGTATAGAGTAAGCTGTTTCGCATTTTGCTATATTATTTTGCTGCCAAAATAACCCGGTACTTCTAAAAAGCCCTGGCTCCATAAATAGAAACATAAACAAAGTGGCGAACACCACTCACAACAACAATGCCGCCTGGCTTCGCAATGCATTTCAATGTGTGGGGCGAAACTTCTGAGGGAGTTTGTTTTGATTTGAGCTCAAAGTTACCAAGCGTTCTTGAGAATGATTAACCCTGCCTTTAATGGCAATGTGGAAACAAATGAATGTGATGCTCAGTCAACACGGCCTAAGTGACTGGTGCGTGTAATAAAGCAATCAAACAGAATCTGGGAGCGCCGTCTTTAAAGTAGTGGGGCTTGAATCGTACTAATACCAATCTCACTCTCATGTCCAACAATACAAAGCAGCATCTTATTTTATATATACACACTACCGGTCAAAAGTTTTAGAACCCCCCAATTCTTCCAGGTTTCTATTGAAATCCATGCAGTCCAATTTGTCATGGTAGCCTGAAATGAAAGCATAGAACAAATACACAATTAGTTAAAAAATAAATCATGGAATCAATATATAAATGAAAATGTATTTTAATCTTTTGACTCTTCAAAGTAGCCACCTTTGGCAGATATAACAGCTTAACACATTTGTGACATTCTTTCTACAATGGAAATCAAATATTCTTCAGAAAGTTATTCCCAACTCTGTTGCAGAAGTTTCCATAAAGTACATGTATGGCACTTGTAGGTTGCTTTGCTCTTCTGTCAAATTCATCCCAAATCAGCTCAATGGGGTAAAGTCTGGTGACTCTGCTGGCCACTCCATGTTTTTAAGCTTACCATCTTGTTCTTCTTTCCTAAGATAGTTCTGGCATAGCTTGGACTTATGTTTTGGGTCTTTTGCCTAATCGATGGCGTACAAAAATCATGCGTGATAAGTTTTAAAATTTAGATTCATCAGTCCATAACACCTTCTGCCAGTCTTCAGTAGTACATTGGCAGTGTTTTACGGCTCAGGCAATCCTCTTTTTATTATTCAGACGTCTTAGCAATGGCTTTCTTGCTGCATCTCGACCTGTTGAACTGCAGCTCGAAGTTATCCCTTTACATTTGAAACTGAGACTTGCTTATTACGACCATTATTAAGCTGTCCCGTGAACCGGATTTCACTCAAGCTGTTGAATCTCAGATACTTTTCTTCTGATTGTTGTGGCTTTTGGTCTGCCAGACCTCTTCCGGTCAGAGTTTACCCCAGTTTCTAAGTGCCTTTTGATGGTGAAGGAGACTGTACTCACTGACACCTTGACTTTCTTGGTCATTTCTCTGTAGGAAAGACCTACATTTTTGTGTGGTATGATGTCTCTCTTCTATTGTTAATTGCCATTTTTATATCAACAATACTTTCTGCAATACAATACTGTTAAAAAAATGCTCATGTATGGTACCACAGTGTGTCCACTGCTTTTATGCAGACAGGGAGGGTTGCAAGTAATCAAGGCAAGTTGGGAACCCTGTGGGAGTTGGTAGCACCAACGATCAAGGCTTTATCAACCTTGCTTCAGAATAGTTTTAATTTCTTGTTCCCTGAAAAAGGGATTTTTGTATAACTCTGAAATGTACATTATTTTTCAGTTTTGGGTAACCTTACCATTTGTTTTAACCTCTGGCAGTTCAATATGTACCTTTGTGCCATTTCAAACTATTCATTGGACTTAAACTGCTAAAATTTCAATATTAAACTGGAAAAATTGGGGTGTTCTAAAACTTTTGACAGGCAGTGTATTAATAATAAATACTTGCATTTGAGAGAAAGTCTTTAACCACATTCGCCGGGTTCAGCTTTAGAAAACTCCTAGCGCCTAGCTATTGAGATAAAACTTTGCAAAACCCTCCATAAGATTGACTTAATACGGTCACAATTAGCTGATCTGGTATCAAATTGTGCACGCTTAATGGCACAAATAGCAGACATGATACAGGAAAACGCGTTCACACACACAAGCATGGAACACACTCTTGGACACAATCTTGAAACCACAGCTTCCCGGGGGGCTGCTGTCCGATCTGCATACACGGGGGATATTGATATCTGGGGTTGCCGGCTGACACCTTTTAATAGAATCCCTCTTGTTTTAGGTTTCCTCGGCCTTGTTCAGGAAGGTACAGGTTTTGTCCCCAGAGAGAGCGAGAGAGTGAGAGCGAGAGTGAGAGAGCGCTACAGTGGCGACATTGTACACATTGAGAGTGGCATTGATGACACTTCCCGTAAGACAGGCTTTGATTTCACAGGCCATTTTCAGCCCCGCTGAGAGATGACACTGACATGGTCCCTGATGTATTGGGGGTCCATTAGGCAGTGATAGTGGACACCTCTCTCACACAAATACACACAAGTCTGTCCCAATACAAAATGATGGATACATAAAGACTTTGCTCCTGAAATAGCCAGAACACATTCTGACAAATGCATTCACAAGCACACATTTCAGTCACATAACCAACCCGGAGAAATGCTATTCCGACCTCAACCATGCATGATAAATTACATATTGTACCAGCCAAAATATTCATGTGGCAGCAGTTAATGTCACATGGATTAGGAGCCTCTATTTTGCGTGTCGTGTTAGCTTCAAACAGAACTAATCCAGTGGCAAACTCTTACAGTAGGATGATATGGGTGAGCTACTAGTGCCCAGTATGTATGTGTGTGTGTGCGCGCGCAGACTGTAGGGTTATAGTCTAGAGAGAAGAGCTAAGAAAGGTAGCTAATCCAGCTACCACATGATCCTAAGGGATGACGCGTGACCGTCACCTTTCATCTAATGCAGAAACAGGCTTGTACACCCGCATCACACGTCAGCCCTGCGCTCCTGTGAGGTTCCTGTGCTGACACGACACCAGGTCCGTATGAGAAGAAAATGATAAGGTTACGCAGTGACTTGAACTGCATTTCCTTTCTGTCCTCAATGCATTAAACAGTTGAAAACAAGACCATGCAAAGAACAGCGGGGAAACGTTGAAAGGGTTTTGCTTTAAGATCTCCGGAAATTACGGCGACAGACCGAGATGGAACCACTTAATGAGCACTCTCACGCGCTTGGCCCGCGTGTGTGCGCGTGTGCACGTGTGTGCGTGCGCGTCTAGGCCAGGCAGCCATTATGCTTTCTATTCCTGTCAGAGGGGTCAAGTGGGACGACGTGACTCCGGCTGCGGCTGGCTAATGAAAGTGTCGCCGTGCTGCTCCACATGTGTTCTGCGTAGGCTGAGCTGTCCCCCGCACCCCTCCTCTACATCCATCCGTCTGTCTGTCAGAAGCCAGCCCCCCCCCCCCAGCACAGACTCTAGCCGTCTGTCCATCACGGCGGAAACACAACGGTGATTAAGATGTGACTCATAATGATGCGAGTCATAAGCTACACTCACAGCTGGAGCAACACTTGCAGCGCACATAGGGGAAGGAAGGAAGGAAGGAAGGAAGGAAGGAAGGAAGGAGAAAAAGTGTGGGCGCCTACATGAATGAAGAATAAACTGTGAAGAAATAGGATGTCTTGACGTAAATAAATAAACAAGGAACGGAGGAAGCATGGAAGGACAGATTGACTAAGGGATGAGCAGCAGCACAAACAAGCCTCTGAGAAGCATGTCACGGTGCCTCTCACGTGACGAGCCCTGCGGAGGGCGTCCTGAGCCAATTACAGGGGAGACAGCGTTGGCCAGGGCTGCTGGCCGGGACGGTCTAGAGCAAGCCCAAAGTCCGGCACCTCTTGCCCTTTCCAGGGGGGGCAGGGAGGCTTTGGACAGGTCTAGTAACTTTCTCTGGTGCAGTGGCATTAATACTGCAGGAGGAAAGAGGAAATAAACAGGAAGACAGCAATTCCCACTGCCCGGTCACTCAGACCAGAGTGGAAGAGTGTGTGTGTGTGTGTGTGTGAGCGCCTGCGCCATTACTGCAATGTCTGTGTTTGGGGCACAGGGCTATGGCAATCAACAGCAGGGGCAGGAACATGGAGGCCACTTGCTGGGCAACAGGGCGATGCAGCCTGGACACTGACCTGTGTGTGTGTGTGTACACTACACCGCAGTACACCACACACACACACCTAATCAGGCCTCTGGTGGGGCTTGGCCCATAGAACTGGCGTGGCTGCATGCTACTCAACACGGGCCTTCTGCCTGCCCCCAACAGCGTCTGTGTCGGCGCGTGCGTGCGTATAAGTAACAGTGTGTGCATACAGTACAGGTGAGCATACAGGGGGAAAAGTCTGTTTAGGGGCCAAAGCGCTCCGTGTCTTATTCATGATGTGCATCACCGTGGATACGTCTATGAGTCTCATACCTGCATGCGGTGGTTAAATCATTTACAGTGTGTGTGTGGCGGCGGAACCAATAACACGGTGGGCGCGTGCGACCGGAACAGTGCGCATACAGTAGGAAAGTAGCGGGAAAACGGAAGAGGGGGAGGAGGGGGGGGTTTGAAAGAGAGAGAAAGAAAGCGAGAGAGAGAGAGAGAGAGATCCTCCTCGGCTCTGAGGAGCTGACCTGTAGAGTCGAGGGCAGGCCTGTCAGCCACACACTTAAGTATGGGCAGAGGAGCTGCTACTGCTGCACCTACACAAGAGAGGGGAAAAGCTCCCCCACCTTTACAAGTGTTCCACACGTCCCCCCACTACCCCACGCCAACCCCTTCCCACAGCTACCTGTGTGAGCTGCTTGCTGCTGCAGAGTTTCTCAGCGAGGGAGTTGAGCTGTGCGGTGATCTTCTCGTTGGCCTGCCGCAGCTCTCGCTCCGACTGCTCGCCGTCTTTCCTGGCGCCTAGCAACGCGTCCACGCGCCGCTGCAGGGACTCCACGTGCTGCTGCAAGGAAGAGGAAGAGCAGCAGCGCTGGCTCTTCGTCGCCACCCTCCTCATCTTCATCATCATCACCCTGCTGTGGCTGTCGGCGCTCGTCCCTCGGTCCCTGCACGAACGCTGGCGGGAGTCTAGCCGGCGGAAACGAACACTAGCGCCTCAGTGTTGACAAGCGTATGGAAACACTGCACATCCCCATTTAGATGCTACTGCTGGGAGTTAGCGTGAGCTGCTAGGAGTTAGTGATTTCGGTGGCTGCTGAGAGTTAGCGGTTTGTGTGTCTTTCTGTAAAAGGTGAAAAGCTTTGAAAAATGTTCACCATTTATAACCAATACATTTTGGCTTAGTGCCAAACAAAGGCACACTTTTTGTGATGGAGGGTGTTAAACGTGTGCATGAACCGGGTGATCTTTCTGATTCAATTAACAGTCTTTTTTTGCAGTTTTACATGGGTGTGAAACAGTAGGAGTTATGGTACCTTGGATTGATTCATTGGGTTGCATTCTGCTGAATTCTGCCTCTGGTGCTTCAGTGTTTGAAATTGGTTTGTACCTGTAGGACTGGGGAAAAAATAAAATACATTAGAGTGTAACGCAACACAACAGGTTAAAATGCACGCGACAAACGACACTGGAGATCACAGGTTTACCGCAACGCGACGAATCCCGCCGAGCTTGAACAATTCACCTCAGCATGTTCACATGACAGTTTGACTTGCAACTTTTACTGCGCAGATATGGCTTCTGACAGGTACTCGCAGTCTCCCCCCTATTCAATAAGAGATTCCCCTCCAAGACGTGTGCACGAGGCACACATCTCCATATGCGTGTGTGCGTGTGTGACACCTTATGCCTGCGCTGGCGTTTGTAGTGGCATCAAAGAGTCCTCTACAAGCCCTCCTCCAGTCGTCTATTGTGCGGAGGTTGGCTGGGGTTTGATCAGCGCTAGGTTTGATCACACGGAGCCTCGTGAAGGCGGAAAGGAGCCCTGTGGTTTGTGACACGGCTGCGCTGCGGAGCGAGGGCCCGGGCTGTCACGGCGATGAGCCCAGGCGCAGCTGATGGGCACGCGGAGCGCCGAGCCTAGCGGGGGAATCTGACGGGATCTGAGAGAGGGGTCCTGACAGCTCCCCGGCTACATGTAGAACAAGGCCCTCTCTTCATCCCCACCTTCTACCTTGCTCACCTCCTCCCTCAGAGAGCAGAGAGAGAGAGAGCACTTATCCCTAAAGCTCTCTCCCTATGATAGAACACAGTACAGTCCCTCTCTCTCTCCCTCTCTCTCTCAGCTGCCATGTCCTGCTGCAAAAGGGCTTGATGTGGACAAGAGCCAGAGTGCACGCCTATTGATTTTCATGGAAGGGAAAGGGTGCCTACAAGCACAGCCAAGCCAGCCGTGGCAACCGCAAAGAGAAAAGGCAGGGGATGTGATAAGTCGCTTGGTTTGGCATGGGGAACCCATACAAAGTCTATTTAAGGAAAAATACTCATGTTAAGAAATATATACCGTGCACAAATCACTAAAGGTGGAGGGGTTGTTGTTATTTGATAATCGAATATTCTAAACTCGATCAAAACAAAAACACCTCTTCCTTCAATGCCATGGCCATTCAGTCCAATCCTGATTCGAATGCATGGGTGTCGTTATCCCATACACGACCCATTCATTTGAGTCAGGTGTGTTGGAGCAGGGACACATCTAAAATATGCAGGTCAGCGGCCCTCCAGGTCAGGAGTTCTGCCAAGGCTAGGATACTGCTGTGTGGACACCTGCACAACTTTGTTTGTGTTCTCATTTACACAGATTTTTTTTAAGCGTGCACAATGATCGGGCAGCTATATAGTTTCACTTAAATGTGACATGCACCCCAGCTCTGAGCCTGAATACACCCACTACCACTTTGAAAAATGCGTCAAGGAGCTGAGTGAGGGGAGGGGAGGGGCTGAGAGAGAGACCCCCATTAACATTAACATTTTAATTTGATGACGTATGAGCGTACCAAGTGTACGGATGAGAACCAGCCAGGTCCTGGGGTGATTTATAATGGATATGAGTGTATATAATGTTGTCAATGTTAACACCAGCATTGACGCGTCTCATTACACATGTCTGGGTGCAATTACACTTTAATTGTATTAGCTTACGATCGCTGACCTCACCCGGAGTTCACTTTTGTGATAACATGTCTGTACCAACCTTTCTGGTAGCGCGAGCCCCAGGCCTTGAGAGGCGCACACTGTTGAGACTGTCAGAGAAATCCTCATCACCGCTGCTGGGAAAGAACAGCAGTTACACAGTAGGACCAGATTCAAACCAGCAACCCCGGTTCTGCCAATTGCACCCTCAGACCAGAGTCCAAATTACTTTTTACTTTGATGGTTCCTTGTGTTGACATCAAGCAAAAATATGTGCATGTTCCCCAACACCGCTCCCCCCACCCCGCAACATAAAATCAATGTCCTGTCCAATTTCAGAGCTGAAAGTGTAAATGTGGGTGTAAATTAAGTGAAAGGCAACGTTGACGGTGAATGCATCAACATGTATGAGAAGGGCTGTGGCCTTCATTAGCCTG
>JAOEGT010025328.1:0-10293 GCA_025447795.1 Speoplatyrhinus poulsoni | reverse complement strand
TGAACCAATCGAGGACTGTCGCAGAGAGGCCTACCCAATTTTCCAGCCTATCTATAAGTATTCTATGATCTACCGTGACAAATGTTGCACTGAGATCTAATAGAACCAGAACTGTTATTTTATCAGAATCAGTAAAAGAATGAGACAAAGATAAGTCATGTCAGAACGTTTTCCATCTTTCATGTGACCTATAATGTGAACAATTCAATTGAAAAACAAACTGAAATCTTCCGGGGGGAAAAATTAAAAACCTTACAATAACCTGGTTGCATAGTCAATTAGGTTATGTATGTTTATATGAGCATACGTGTATGTTTATATGAGCGTACGAGTGGACGTGTATGTTTATATGTGCGTACGCGTGGACGTGTATGTTTATATGAGCATACGCGTATGTTTATATGAGCATACAAGTGGACGTGTATGTTTATATGAGCGTACGAGTGGACGCGTATGTTTATATGAGCGTACGAGTGTGCGCTTTTGTTTATATGAGCGTACGAGTGGACGCGTATGTTTATATGAGCGTACGAGTGGACGTGTATGTTTATATGAGCGTGCGAGTGTGCGCGTATGTTTATATGAGCGCACGTCTACTGTATAATGAATGCCTGCTCCCAGGAGAACAGACCTTGTCATCGTAGATGGCGTTGATGCGACTGAGAGCCATGGCCACTGCCTCCTTCTCCCCTGTGATGACGATCTCGTCCTTGGGGAGGCTGGGCGGCGGGATGCTGATGCGGGCGCCCGTCTCCTGACTCAGCTCCTGGACCAGCCGGTTGTGGGCCCCCGCTATGAAGGGGTGGAAGGCCTTCTCCAGGCACACCCGCTCCACAGCACGCTTGTCCTGGTGTGTTTTGTGCAGTGGGGGAAGTGTCATGTTGTGGACCACAACGAACGTACTGTACATGCGTACTACAAGATATTAAATGGGACGGCTTGTTAAAAACAGAGCCATGTTGTTATGAGAAAATATTTTCACAATGCCCCCAGGAAGACAATTGTGTGAAACTGTATATCTCAGTCTCATTAACAGGAATTCTCTAAAGGGTTCACAGTGGTTAGTTGTCCGTCATGTCAGTTGCAACTGTCATGTTTTAAAGGTATAGTCAGCTATTGCAAGCTAACTGTAAGCTAATATTAATTCACCAAATATCTCCTCGCATTTTGCTAGCTTACCGTTCTCTGTGCGTGTTGAAACAATAAGCTGGTACTTCTACACAGCCCTGGCTCCGTAAATAGGAGCATAAACAAAGTGGCGAACAGTGCTCACGACAACAAAGCCGCTTGGCTTCACAATGCATTTCAATGTGCGAGGCGGCACTGCGTAGAGATATATCGTTTTGATTTGAGCTCAAAGTTCCCTTCCAGTTCCCTTCCAGCCAGCTGACCTGTTCAGCAGAGATGAGGAGGATCTCGTGGCGGGCCTTCTCGATGCCCTCCTTGGTGCCCGTGATGCGGATGTTGGCGCTGGGGTCGTCGGGGCGCGGGATGGTGATCTTGGTAGCAGTCTTCAGCTCCAACTCCTGGAGCTTCTCTCCGTTCTTGCCGATGACAAAGCGATGGTGCTCCTTGGGGATGGTCACTGTTGCAGAGGCCTGGGGACCCAGAGAGCGAGCGCACGCACGCACGCGAGAGAGAGAGAGAGAGAGAGAGAGAGAGAGAGAGAGAGAGAGAAATTAGTGGACGACATTGTTGACCTCCAAACATCTGCAGTAAGGAGAACAAATGATTTAGTGTATAATGTACCGGTAATAATATAATTGTAAAATAAATTAAAATTCCTCTCTTCTACTCCCCCTACAGCTCTCATAAACTGTAGGGGAAGATGAACCATGAACTGGTCTGTTTATAGAGGCGCTATAATGCCATTGAGTAGTCCACCTTTAAGCTCTGAGCCCTTCAGAGATGAAACAAATAGCAGCTATAAAGAGGGAAAGATAGGCCTGAAAGTCAGCCAAACAGGTGGCCTTGAATGCAAATGGATATCCAGCATGTTTGTTGCTGAAGCATAAAAAGCCAACCCAGGGGAGCTGACGTGAGTCGGCACATTGAGTCAGCCTGCCGGCAGATACAGTGTGGCTCTGTGCTGGCTGGAGCTGGTGTGAACAAGAACTGGACGCTGATTTATAGCCGACGCCGAAGCGCTAAAGTGTAATTTCTTATGAACGACAAATAACCTACAGTCGTTAAGTGTAGTAGGCTGTGTGTGTGTAGGCTGTAAATGATACAAATCTTGTGAGAATACACTTTTGTTTTTGTTATGATCGTTTCAAAAACACAAAGGGCTTTCCCAGCCAAACTGTGGAATGTGCCTTTAATAAATGACAAAAATAATAAAAACAAAGATACGTGTTCAGTTGATTTGTTAACTTATCGCATGCCCATCTCGTGGCGCGCACTATTCTCTACTCCTCCCCAACAGCGCTCCCAGACCAGAACCGTTTCCCATCCCTTTCTCCTAGCAACCTATGCTTGTATGGACAGTTGTTGGGGACACAAATGTGGGGCTCTGGTCTGGTGGCACTATAATGAAATAGAGGGGGGGCGGGGGGGATTAGCATACGATAACAAACACACCATCTATTGAGATACAAGCGCGGCGTTTTACCTGCGTCTGCAAGCGGGCCACAATTTCCTTGCGAGCCTTCATGACGAAGTCCAGTTTCCCGGTGACCATGATGGACAGGCCCTGGTCCTTGGCCAGCGACAGCTCGATGTGGGCCCCCGTACGCTGCATGATGTCCAGGCACACCTTGGCCTCCTCGCCCTCCCCGAACTGGCTGTTGTCCTTGTAGCGCCGCTCCTCCAGGGGCACGTGGAAGACCTGATGGGGAAGGGGGGGAGGTGAGCGCAGGGAGCGGTGGTACATTTCAGGCAAAGCATCGTGGGGCGCGGCTGCATTTGCCACTTCGGCACATCGTCCAATCACAACAGGAGGCACAGAGTGAAAATGCCTGGATGGTTTCTTTTTCCCTTCAACGACCAACGCAGCATTTAGTCAAGTTTTCATCTTCCTGCTTTCACACAGAGAGACAGCATGAGAACAATGACATCCATAAATACAGCCAGAGAAGAAGAAATCGGGTGTTTTTAAGAATCTGATTATTGCACATGCACCAAATGATTACACAAATGATTGCGCACTGTTGACCGTATAACAGCGTGGCTGCCATCAGGTCACAGTGTCAGGAGGGCAGCTGACGTCGTGGCTGACGGACCTGGGTGATGACTGAGGCTTTGATGGGTCTGATCTTGTTGCCCCACGCTCCGGCCGGCTCCCCGGCCTTGTCCCCCGGGGCGCCCTTCTCCGGCAAGGGTGGGAAGGCCTCCAGGTATGTGGGGATGTAGGCCTCGTCCTCCGGGACACAGCCTGAATAGGGAAAATGGTGGAGGGGGATTGTAGATGTACTGTATGGATGCACAATATGCACTCAGTTATGGCTTCTGTACCATCATCTGTTACAACACATAGGGCGTCCAAATGTACTTTTATAATTGTGTAAAAATATAAATATTTAATAAATACCTTACAACAACAAACCAATGTAATTTGAGAATACGTATTACAGTATGTGTGTATTCTTAAGGTGTCAATGGTAATGTTACACGAGTGTGAACGGATGTTGGGGAAAAACATATTTCACGAACCACAAACCAAAGATAGCTTCTTACCAAAAAAAAATCAGTGTGTGGACTTAATAAAATAATATATCAAGCCTGACAAGTTAATGAATTTTTACTGGATGAAAGTAAAAACAAAAAAAAAAGAAGAAATAAAATAAAACCAGGTGTCGGTTGGACTTTTCACACTGAACATGGATGCATGCAAATCGAAATAAAATAGCTATGTTCAGTGGTGGTGACGTTACCAGTCATCTCCTGGTCCTTGAGACCACTGCGATGCTCGGCAAAGCTCTCCTGAGTCAACACTTCCACTGAGCTCATGGTTCAAGACTTATTCCGCTGTTCCACTTACATGGAGAGAGAGGCAAGCAGAAAGGATTGCACAAACATGTCGTCAAATCCCAAAACCCACTGAGACACTCCAATAAAAGACGGCATGATTTCAAGCAACACAAACCTCTAGTTTAGAGATGGGTGCACGTAATCCTATTTTTCATATAATCACCAACCCATTTGTTGGATCGTTTCCTCCTGAATGTGACAGGTACCCATTAAATTACATTTTAAATACCTGGGTATTTGAATTGTTGGTTTTTAGAGTTGTGTTCGTGTAATGAATAGCAGCAGTAGGACTCTGCATTTAGCTTCCACGGTTGTTTTCTTTTTTGTTTTAAGCAGTGCCTAGTAATGAATAGTTAAAAGTATCATCAGTCAGAAACGTGTCATGATGTGCATGTTTATTTTTAACGCTGGAGAGCTCGACTCCTACCTTACTAGAAACACCCACCCCTCTAGGTCAGACACACATGCTTGTGCGAGTATACACAGTGCCTAGTCTGTGCAGCAAGCATATTCTCTGTAGAGCTGTTTATTCACGGCCCAGAAGTACCTCGAGGCACTGTGCACCCGAGAGTCTCCAATTAACACTTTACTTTGTTGTCTCGGACAAATACACACGGCTAGTAGCCTCCGAGACTGATTTATCACAAGTCTTACACGAAGAGAAGTCCCTGGATTAAAATCATAAGCATTTAGGATCACACATTACATGTAATGCAAGTTGTTAGGGTTCTGTTATTAAACAAGGGCGTGCATTTAAGAGAACACATTTTAAGATGTTGCCTATTTGTGAACACAGGAACAGGGAGACTAACCCTGTTATATATTTGCTGTTTATTACATGAAATAAAGCTAATTTGGATGACAGTCAAAGTCAATAGTCACTGGAGCAGATCGGAGCCTTTGTACCATAGACGTCTATGCTCTGCACGTGTGTATAGCTATAGACAGTATAATAAAGTATAAAATACATTGTATAGTTCCATTACATGAATTACAAATACTTTCACTTTAGAAAAATAGCATTTTTTTTCAAATACACCTGTTTACATTATTCACGTCACAAATACACAATTATAAACAAGACTGTAGTGTACAGTAGTAAAGGATAGATACGTAATGAGTAAAATGCATCAAATAAAATCTTGAAGCAAAGCAGAATCACGACAATACAATGACCAAATGTTAAGTTGCAAAACTGCTTTGGACCTTACCTGCAAAAGGTCAGTTACCAGAGAGTCCGTCCAGTTGGTGGCTACCTTTGCTGCTTCAGCCTGCGTCTGTGTTTCGGGTCCTGCACACAAAGGGATAACAACTAGAGCGGTGCCCTCGTCAGCAGACTCAGGGAACAACACTATAGACATAAAGTGTGTGGCTGTACATCACAGCACTCTCCCTTGTATACGGTCTGGTTAGGCTCGCTAGTCCTTTCCCGTTTTATCTAAATAATAGTCTACTAAACCAGTTGACACTCAAAGAACTGTAGCCAGTAGACATGCAGGTGTACCCGCATGAACAACACAACACAATACAAGCTGTCTTTGATCACGTCCCCCGTGAATATACCCAGTCTCTGATGCCCTGCGGTGTGGTTCACGGGGGATAAAGTAGCAGTAAATAGCTGCAAGCATACCACGGTGTATAATAAATGATCGCTAACACAGGAAAAGTTATAGCCCGGCCACCAGCCACGATAGAGTGATTGTAAATAATAGGCACCTCGAACCCATACTTGTATTGAGTGGAGTGGGTGAGTGACAGCGAGATAAGATTATCTTTGTTGTAATACCCTTTACTCGATTTATGTAGCGATACGTTTGGCTTTTCTATCACTGTAAACGTAGGCAAATGTGTCTGACCAGGTCAATTAAACTCATGACACACTAACAATCCTCAAGAGCTGATAAAACGGCGATGCTAATGTAAAAGCGTGTTAAAATACTGTGGACTTGTGAGTGGCATCGCCTTGGTCGAGCTATTACAGTATATTGTTAGCTTGCAGAACCCTTACTCCGTTTCCTCTTTAAATTGCTATTGTTTCCTTTTATCAGTCAGTCTAGAAATGGGAAGTTTGGTTTGCTGAAGCTAACAATCATTGTCCTGCCATCCTTCCTCGGTAGATAATGATTACCCGCGAAGACTTTCTGATAATCTGCTAAAAAAGCCAAACAGCCTATTCGTTAGCTAACCTTGCAGCTAACTGCTAGTTTTCTTTATAGCCAGGTGGGTTCCTTGGAACGTTTTTATCCAGATAATCTACCCAAACTTGTTAAAAAGAGGCGTAAATAATTTTGAGAAAGAAACACACAATTTCTACCTTACAGGATGGAAAATATACTGGAGGTTATCTTGACAGGTGATGTTGTAAACACACACTACCCTTTCTGCACAGATGTGATTGGTTTAGGAGCATTTCCTATGCCGCGGATAAATACTACACGCACAGTGACTCACTGAGGGAGGAAATGCCGCAGTATCTTTGCGCGACATGAGCATCGATTATATAGACCTTGATGTTTTGCTCGTTGCTCGGGTTATACGTCGACTTAACATATTTCACTAATCAACTAAATATATGTATATATGATAAATAAATAATTGCCAAAAACTGACAAAAGATAATACACTCCCGCAGGATTGGCAACTTTACACGTCCATCAAACTGACCGGGTCTACTTCTCATTCATATTATCTTACGCTACTCTGCCAAATTCAGATGGCTATTACATAAATATTGCGATATGGCGTTTCTTTAAGTTATTATAATACAACATTTTGCCGTACAAATTCGACTTCGTATCAATATAATTTATTTAAAAAAATAATATAACGTAATCGCATAATGCAACGGACAATTAATACTAGGCATATACTTATTAAATATAGCCTAATAAATTAAAACTTTAGACCTATCGATTCCAATACATGCCACTAGGTGGATTCACTTGAAGTAGTTTATAGTCGTTTAGGCCACGCCCCCTCTCTTGTGCACCTGTTTCCTTACTGTACATTTTCACTTTTTAGTCATAAAATTGGTTTTCCCAACATACACACCGCAGGCCTACATTTGTAGGCTATTATCAGGACCAGGGAAACCAAATAGTGTATCGAAATAAATTGTCCATATCATGTGACGCATTCAAATTAGTATAACTGACAAAGTAGGCTTCAAGTTATTTTTATAGGCAACAGTAACCTGTTTACTTATTTTTATTATACTTTTGTCTGCTGGGTGGGTGGCAGCTGGACCAGGAGGAAGGATATCAGATGGGTGGGGAGACTCTGGAGGGGGAGGGGGTGATTATGAGGGGGTTGCACTGCCTCGCATCCATGCATGCAGGACACAAAGAACTGGCAACAACGCATGATCTCGATCATGAGTTCACAGACAACAAGCCTTTAATAAGCCAGACAATAGGAAACACAGCTGTTGAACTCGTGAGTTATTTTGTTGTATGATTTTTGAGTTTGTTGTTGTATGATTTCACCTGTCTGTGTTTTGCTGTGGAGTATTGAACTGATTTTCTTTGGTGGGACGTCTGAAGTTTACGCTACGTCCGATCTGTTAATTTAATCGAAAGCGATACTGGCTGGTGTCTATAGGCTACTCTTGCAGTAGCTTTCAGGACGATTCTATTCCACACGCTGATAATATGCTGTCAGACTGAGGATTACAATGACCGAAGAGGCTGATGCGATCCGGTTTTAATCTCGGTAAGTGTCCGCCTGCTCTTGATGCTGTGATTGAGATATAACTGGCGGAATGTAGCCTACGTTACCAGCTGCGGTGATATGGTGCCGAGCTCAACTGAGGTAAATTTACAGCATATGGCCTACGATTAATAGCCTACTGCTTATTTCTGACATGTCACTTCAAAACGTGACACACACGGGCTACTCGAATGGAATAAAAGCAACAGCCTTTCCTATTTATTGGTTGTTGTCAACAATTAGTGTGTAATTGTATTTAACCTAAGAAACAAATTTTAAACCATCGCCCTTCCCTCTGTGCTTTTTTTTTACCGACTCACCTTCCTTCCTATTCGACTCCCTGCTCCTACTAGGTCAGATGGCCTACTGTCAAACAAACAGCACTGTATATGCTTACTGCTATAATGCTGCTCATTGCAGCACATAGTAGATCATCCTGCAATTATATAATTGTAACACACTGGTCCATTAAGATACTCTCGTTAGCAAATGGCACCATGTAGCTTCCACACACACACGCACACACGCGCACACACACAGAGATACACGGTGTTCATGGATGTCTGGTGCACTCAGATTTATTCACCATATTAAGATCAAGACCCACTGACCCCGCGCTGTGTGCCTGTCCAATAGACTGGAGAGATAGCTATTCAATGAACCAGGTCGAGGTTGCCAGCACAGACAATAAGACAGACATGATATGGGTGCTGTTTGAAAGAAAGTGTGGGTGGGGGTGTATGGGCATGTGGTAGTGTTGTGTTGTGCATTCATTTTATAGGCTACACTTTGTTTGGGTGGGGGAAGGGGGGGGGGGGGACCTTTGTAACTAGATAAATGCTTATTATAGCACATTCTAGAGTAGACATGATAATAATCTGTAAAACGGAATCTGAAACCTGTAACGACTATACAGTGATGTAGTGATTGACAAATAAGTACTAATGTAGCTTACTTCCCAAAATGTTTTGTTGTGAGTAGGCTATTAAAAAAACTGCAGTTGAAATGCACAGAAAAGTAGTGGCTAATGGTAAACCACCATATAATGCTTTGGAATGCATTTCAAATTGCATACTGTAGAAAATAAATAACTTCCTGGCAGAATTTCAGGCAAAAATGTCCTTTCCGCATGTTTCTATGGCCTACAGTGACATATGTCACATTGTCAGCATATACGCACTGGTGAAATGAAAAGTATGTGGTGTATTTTGACATCACCGCATGGGGGTTCAGCTTGCCCAACGTGACAGTCACAAACTGGTTCAACTAGATCGAGCAGTTCTTTGCCATCGTTAATGCTCAGTGCCAAGGACGAGCAGACCTGCTGGCTGTATGGTAGATCCTGACAGACACCAGTCCTTCCATAACTCAGTTGTACCTGTACAGCAGACCTGGGCAATGTCAGGCCCGGGTGCCAGATGCGACCCTTTGAGACATTCTACCCGGCCTTCGCGGTACATCAAACATTTAAAAAATAATAATATGACATAAAACTACTTGACGAGCTCTCCAGAATGTTACTTTATTTACTGCATACAAAGAAAAACAACATTGTTGAACTGAAATGTTACGTTTGATTATGAAAATGGTGTCGCATAGGAATAGCATATATGCAAGTTAACAAAGTTAACAAAGTTAGAGATTTTGTGTTTTATTAAATGTTTTAGCATATTGGTTTAGCATATTGGTGGCCCCTAAGTGAAAATAATTGCCGACCCCTGCTGTACAGTATACTGTTTACAGTTTAGCACTACTGCACTTTATACTGTAGTGGTGTAAGTATAGGATCAATTGCCTCTCCAGGGTCAACGATAACCTGGAAGCAACTCTTTTTGTTGTTGTTGTTGTTGTTGTTGTTGTTGTGTATTATAAAGTTTTATACTATAAATGATATTCAAAGCAGCTGGCCAAAACAAAACTCGATCACTAATCACAATTCCCATCACTTTTGTTTTGACCATCTTCTTGCTCCAGTTAAAATGGTTCACTGAGAATTGCAATATGCACACATCACCTTACTTTAGCATTTGCTGCCCACTGCTGAATGACTCTAGTGTATGCTGTATGACGACCCCTTATTGGTTTGATATTGCAGCAGCTGTTGTAAACATATGCTGGGGGGGAAGGGTGGTGAGGGGTGTCGTGTGTGAACATGTTCGGCTGTTTTTTACTACTTCCTTTAAATGGCATGATTGCAATGCAATTTTGAAGAATGGAATCTGTTATTTGCATTATAAGACAGACACACATGTATGAATCACATTGTTTTTAATGTCTTGGTGAGCTGCCTGATTATGTAGGGTAAGGTTTTATGTGACTTTGTAAGATGATATCTGTGCTTTAAGGGATTCTGTTTTGTTGTGTGCAAAAGCATATTCTGGCCTTCAATGTAATGTTTGAATGTACAGTATTCTAGCTACAGAACAGTGCCCAGGGGAAGTTTTTATTTTTATGTTTGGTTTTACCTGAGAGTATTGCTGAAGGGCAAAATGGGAGGAACTGTCATCCAATTACTTTTTTAATCCTTGGGTTGCTTGCCAAATCCATCCATCCATCCATCCATCTTCTCCCGCTTATCCGGAGTCGGGTCGCGGGGGCAGCAGCTTCAGCAAGGGA
>JAOEGT010025327.1:0-24864 GCA_025447795.1 Speoplatyrhinus poulsoni | reverse complement strand
GTTATTGTTCTGTATAATTTGGGCCAGAGGTAGCATATAAAGATTAAACAGAAGCGGCCCCAGAACTGATCCCTGTGGATGTTACTTACATCAGTAAAAGTCACCATTACGATGAAATGCCTAAATATTTGTTTGGCCTGTTAGTTTTACTATTATGTAAATGGAGGAATAATTTCCGTGGTGATTCTGAGCAAATATCGCCAGTGTTGTTCACACTTCACAAGAGCTAGCTCAAAGTAAATGAGGGGACTCTTAGGCCAAAGCCTATATAGCCCTGCACTGCAGTGACGCTGTTATATAATAGATATCGTCCTGGCAACAATGTGCCTCTGTCCTTCTTTCTGGCCAATGTTGAACTTTTCTAAACCGGTGCCCCTTCCTTCTCTGCCTGTCGGCATTGGCTCCTTCGGTCCCTCCATCTTTCATATACTGTATCTCAGACATCATGTACTTTTAAGGACCAAATACTTCTAAGGTGGCTTGACCAGGCATGTCTGGGACTGATAATAAGGTTGGTCACCATATGCACTATCACTGTCCCCAATGTCTGTAGCCATCATGTAGAGCTTGTGTCAGCTGCTGGAAACATTGAGAAAGTGACACAACAGACTTAGCGCCGCCTTTAGTAGGGATGGGATGGGATGGGATTGGGGGGGGTGGGTGGGGTGTGGGGGGGGGGGTGATTGATAGTTTGGTATCACAGTAGACAATCTTCAAATCAATAATTTATCTTAAAGAATTATTATTTTTTGTTTGGATTTTCAGTTAAAAGTCGGGATTTCTTGGGGGGTTTTGTTAGGAAAGATGTAAATGCTGTAATTATCTTATAAATGGCACAATGGTCTTTATTGTCAGATTGAATGCAGCATTCTAGAACACTATCAGTTCATCAAGTATTGTTCAGAAGTGCTGTACATCTTGGAATGTAATTGACAGACGCTTTGTTTTTTGACAGAACGTGGTCTTTGAAGTCTGATTTCACTGTTTGCAAATGGTTATACTGTACGATTGTAAAAGACAGAATAAACTGCAACATTGAATAGCAGCAATACAGAATCCTGAGAATTGTGAAAAATAGAAAATTGAATTGTATTGGCACCTAAATATGATGATATCGGATCACGAGGTCCTTCAAAATTCCCTGCCCTACCTTTGAGGACCTCAAATATCGATTTTAACATGTGGTTAAATGTGAATTCTTCGGTTGTGCTAGCGTGACCTCCAAAACGCCCACAGTTTATGTCATGAGCGATGAGGCGTTGCTCCTGTGGTTGCAGTGAAATCGGACCAGGGCACGCAGGAGAAGACAGACACTACGTCCAACAAGACAGAGAACACCTCAGACAACAGAGAGGAGCAGCAGAAGAACACAAAGTCCCAGACGTTCCTCAAGGACGAGGAGAGAAAGGAGAAGGAGGAGAAGAACGAGAAGGCGGAGAAGGTGGACAAGCCGGAAAAGGCCGACAAAGACGATAAAAAGGATGGGAAAGAAACGACCAATAAGGGCAAGGATCTTGTCAGCCCAGGAAGCAAGGGCAAGGTGGGCTGCACCGCACGCACACACACACACACACACACACGCACACGCACACGCGCACACGCACACGCACACGCACACACGCACACACGCACACACACACGATGCCCTACTCCACTGTGATGTTCACCTGCATGTGTAAGATGTGGTTAGTGGTTGTGTGTGTGTGCGTGCTCATTTTTTGAGTGCTGTTCATACTACGCAGTACAAGCTTTGAGGCCCACAACGCTGAAACGCATCATCTATTACTCTTTTACAGTAACAGCTTTTAACATGTGCATGATGTGTGATGTTACCATTCATGATCTATCTCATGTTGCATGTATTTATTTGCTGTCACGGTTACTGTGTGTTGCCACTTCATGCTGCCTCTTCTATTTTCCATATCCATATATCCATATCTCCATTCATCTATGGCCCTGTTGCTATCTACCTGTGTTTTTATGACCTCATGCCTAGCCTGACGTGGGGCCGACCAAAACAAACGCATCCAAATCCCGCCCATCCACTCTCTCCACCAATGGCAAGGCCGGCTCAGCCAAACGCCCTTCCCCAACCACAGTGTCGTCGGCCAATAAAAAAAGCCCTGCAACCAAGGCGACCACTCCAACTGCCCCTAAGCGGTCGCCAGAGACAATAGGCTCGGCTAAGAGCGCCAAGGTACGTCACACGCACACACACACACACACACCCACACACACACACACCCTGAAAAGCTGAGGCTGTTTTAAACTTTTGCACGCGTGTCAAAAAAATGCTAGAAAAACGTGAAGCGCGGCGCCACAGAAGGCCCAACGCACCCCACAGAACACAATGGTTTCTCTGTGATCGGGGCCTTAAGATGGCTTGAGCCTGTGAGGGCAGGAGGGGGGGGATACTCCAGTAGCTGTCTGTAGAAGCTGATGTTTGCAGCAGACTGTTGCTTCCTAGGGTCCGGAGAACGGGGCGGCCGACAGACGTCCGCCTGTTCCCAAGGCCACGCCCACTCCGCGTGCACCTGCCAATAAGAATGGCTCCTCAGCTAACACTACCAGCAAACCCACTGGTATGTACTGCGAGCATACACACACACGCACACACACCTGCATAGACAGAGGCTGTTGCTTGTATTTGTATTTGAGCATATGCAAGAGATTTTCCCAAATATTTATGTAAACATGCAATTATATACAGACTAATGCATTCTTTCCATCCAGATTTATGGTGCAGTTGGTTACAGGCAACAGGCTAACAACATTTGTGCCATATGCTACCACTTGTGTGAATTGTATTCTTGCCACAGGGGGTGTTTAGCGGCCTTTGCAAGTAAGCTTTGCTACACCTAGGGGAATATGACTCATCCAGTTCACTCTGTTTTTAGTCATAGTTGTTATTTTCTGTATTTGTAATTTATTTAATTCAAACTGCATGTCTCAGCTGTTTGCTATTCTGTTATTAAATAAATAATAATAAAAATAATTATCAAATAAAAGCTAACACTAAGAAGAAATACAGATTTCTTTAAAGTATCTGTTATTGAAGAACATTTGATACTGTACATCCAGGCTAGTGTGTCTGCTTCTGTCTTTTAATAAGAATAATGACAAAAGGCATGACCATGGCTGTGTTCATCATGGCCAAATGGTCAACTGTCTTTGTAACGTGCAATGAAGCCCTTACTTTGTTGTATTTTGTTGACACGCACACGCACACACACACACACGCACACACACACACACACACACACACACACACACACACAAGAACACTGTCTTTGTTGCATGCATTTGCCTAGAAGAAACACAAGATAACAACAACAACATAATAGCACTCTAACTAGCCAGGCACTGGTGTGATTTATAAGAAGCAGAAGAGAAAACACCTCTTGGTATTGCTGTTCATTATTTGCCATTTAGCATTAATCACCATGGCCATCAGCAATATAGTCCATTAACCAACAATCATATTGTGAGGTCACACAATACAGACTGAGAGGCGCAGAGAGGCCACTAGAGAAACAGTAGACTAGCATGTAGGGCGTACTTATTGACTCTATTAACCAATTAAACTGACATCTGTGGGAAGCCTTACATATTTGCCATAATGCCAACTTTGTACAATTGTAAATGCAATAAAGGCTTACAGTGTTAGATTGCAAATGAAAATGTGACGCAGCTTGACATCGTCAAACAGTGAATGAAGGTATTAAGACGTGATAACTCTCTTTACAGCTAGCAAGAATGACAAGACCGATAACAAGACAGGAGAGACAAAGAAGCCAAGCACACCCAAGACGCCAGGTACTGTAGCAACTACTTATCCTCTTTTACAGGCACATGCAGGCTGGCAATAATGTGTTGCACATAGAGACATGTCAGTGTCAACCCTCTAGTTAAAGGTATAGTCAGCTATTGTAAGCAAATTGTAAGATAATACATTTTTTGTCAATAAATATCGCCTCGCGTTTCCTCCGGTACTTCTACACAGGCCTGACTCCGTAAATAGTAACACAAACAAACTGTTGCATACCCGCTCACAACAACAACAATCCACTAGGCTTTGCAATGCATTTCAATGTGTGGGGCGGTGCTTCTGAGGTAGATAGCAAGCATTGCGGAGAATGACTAACCCTGACTTTAAGATCAGTAATAATTCCCCCTCTTCCTTTCTAAGCCCCCCGTTCCCGACCAGCCTCCACCAGCACCCCGACTCCATCAGCTGCTCCGGCCAATGGCGATGGCTCCTCCACTCACCGCCGCCGCACCATCACCAAACCCCCCGTCCCCAAACAGACCCCCCTGGAGAAGAAGCCGCCAGTGCCCCGCGCACCACGAACCCCGAGGCCCATCAACGCCCCGACACCAGACCTGAAGAATGTCCGCTCCAAGATCGGATCCACTGACAACATCAAGTACCAGCCTGGCGGAGGCAAGGTAGGATTGGTGCCTGTCTGGATCCAGGCCATCGTTAGTCTTGATCCAGATTACTAGTCTGGATGTGGGCAAGCTTTAGTCTGAATCCAGATTACTAGTCTGGATGTAGGCAAGATTTAGTCTGAATCCAGATTACTAGTCTGGATGTAGGCAATCTTTAGTCTGAATCCAGATTACTAGTCTGGATGTAGGCAAGCGTTAGTCTGAATCCAGATTACTAGTCTGGATGTAGGCAATCTTTAGTCTGAATCCAGATTACTAGTCTGGATGTAGGCAAGCGTTAGTCTGGATCCAGGCCATCTTTAGTCTTGATCCAGATTACTAGTCTGGATCAAGACCATCTATAGTCTGGATGTAGACAAGTTTTAGTCTTGAACCAGGTTACTAGTCTGGATCCAGGACATCTTTAGTCTTGATCCAGGTTACTAGTCTGGATCTAGGCCAGCTCTAGTCTGGATCCAGATTACTAGTCTGGATGTAGGCAAACTCTAGTCTGGATTCAGGTCTGGATTCAGACCCAAATCAATTCCAACTACAGTTACATAGTCAAGTGATTATTTGCTGAACATACAGAAGTTGTCCAAAAATGGCATTTGTGAATTATGGGACTGGAATCCCGGATAGGCTAGGCTATCTCATGCTTCCACAAGTCTCGTATAATTAATATTCACGAGGAATATGAACCTCTTATATAGACAATGTGTTGAAAATGTACATACAGTATTTACCCTTGGTAGCATGTAGGGGTGCACAATATATCGATTCTGATTACGTTGCGCAATATCATATCGATGTTGCATGAGCAATTGCAATACCGCGCCCGCTGCTCCGATTCTCCGGCCAATCTCCCACTCCATAGTCCCCTCACTCGCGAACAAGGCCCCGAGGTACTTGAACTCCTTCACTTGGGGGTTTTACATTTAAAACATTTGTATTTAAGTTTAAAAATATTTAAATTAATATAGATATTGCAATTTTCATGATCAATATCGCAATATCACATTTGATCAATATTGTGCACCCCTAGTAGCATGCTACATACACATAGTTATTTGGGTCATACAATGTAACATTTTTCTTAAGTTTTTCAGTTGAAAATTTTAGCTAGCCAAAAAGTGAAATATTATCACAACTTTAAAAAACAGAAATCCGTGTATGTTACACCCAAATCCGTTTGCAGCCATCTGTGTATTGCTATATGTTTACCTCTTTCAATCCACGTCAGTAGACTTCACAGAGACATAATGTGATTCTCTCTTCGTGTCTACATCCTATCCTCTCATCTTTCACTGTCATGCTGTCTGTCGGCTGCTCCTGTTCACAGCCTGCGACCAGTTGCACCCCCCCCACACACACACACACACACACACACACACACACACACACACACACACACACACACGCACACACTCCCTTTTCCCTTTTCACTCTTTATATCACTGTCACAATCATGCACTGCAATGCTAAGGTTGACAAGGGCCAGACATCTTGATGTTATCCCTGTTATTTCACATTAGACGATTTACATCGTCTTGAGAAAGGTTGAATGTATTCTTTAAATCACAAACATTTGCCTGATCTCCCCTTATTTCATAAAAAAAGTCTTAATACAATCTCCCCCTTGTTTACAACTGCTGTTCCCTGGCTCCCATTCATTTTTTCTACTGTAATTCTTAGAATTGCTTGACATATTCATTGATTGTGTGTCAAGTGTCAGTTTTAATTGTTACCGTTGTCCTGATGTGTAGCGTCGGTATACCTTTGTGTACCTGACTGTTCTTTCATCTTATACTTGGGTTATGTCATTTCCCTTATCCATACCATGCCACGTGTACCATCAGTGTTAGAAACCACATCTTAATGCATCAATCAACTAGTGTTTACCCTTCAATACCGCCTTTAATAAATATACACACGATAGCATCACTGAAATGCAGTACCTTTTTTTTGTTGGTCTTGCTGCATGATGTTATCCATTTCTTTCTCAAAAAGTGAACCTGCTCTGAAGTTGTTCACCGGCTATGTTTGATTGATTATATATATAAATATAAGCCAGATCCTGAGTATATTAATTTTAAATGCTTCTCGCTGGTCTTTATGATCTATGGGGTGGCAGTGTCGCCGTGGGTACCGTAGAGTGGAGCAATAGGTGATCAAATAGGTGCTGGGTTGAACCCCTCCGTGTCCGTGTCGAAGTACCCCTGAGTAAGACACTGCTCCCGGTGGTTGGATGGTGCCTTGCATGGCTGACATCACCAACGGTGTATGAATGTGTGTGTGAATGTGATCCTAATGCTGTACAGTGCCTTGAGTGGCCGGACGTTTAGAAAAGCGGAAAATAAATGCAATGCATTTACCATCTACACCCGCAATGGCGTTACGTTTACTTAGTTACTGTAATACCACATATCCAGTGTCCCGTTTGATTGGTCTTCATGCCATCGGCATTCAAGCGTGTGGTTGGTTGGAGGCTGTATTGACTGCGGGGTGGTTTTCTCCCCAGGTCTCCTCTACCCAGAACAACAAGACACCTGACTCCTCCACCCCAGCCGCCAAGGCCAGAGTGAGTCCCTCCCAGCTATTCACCCTAACTCACCTATATGCAGCATCCACTTGGTTTACATCAACCCCACCATCGATCTACGGTCACCCATGGCACCAATTTGCAGGAAGTCTGTGTTTCGTAGAGATCATGCCAGTCTGTTGCAATGGTGAATCATTAGGCTCCCGGACTTGATTACACGTTCATCAATACATTTGACCACACCTTTAACAACCTCCATTCTGTTGTCTGTGCAGGCACCATAGATTGCATTCATCATTAAGGTTGCCTCACCCATGTTGAGACCATCTTAGCACCTCACACCTTTTACAATACCCACAAGCATTTGTCTACCTCACCACCGTAGCCGTACAAAGCCAGTAGCATTATCACGCTTTCACCTTGATATGCCAGCCTTATAACTTTATTCATGCTAGCGCTATCTAAATCTGGGACAAGCATCTTTCCTCTCTTTTTGAGGTTAATGCATTTTGTGTATGGTCCCTTTTACAAAATATATATATAAATATATATATTTGTAATATATAAAATGTATATTATAAATAAATATAATATAAATATGTAAAAAAAATGTATAATATAAATAAATAATATCTAAAAAATAAATATATATATATATATATATATATATATATATATATAAAAAATATTATAATATATATATTTTTATCGATACCGAAATTTCACGATACTCAGATGTATCGATATTTTCTTGCATTCAACATTCTACATTTGAATGTTTATAAGTTGGAATAGTTGGAATAGAGTTTGGAAACATCACAGGCATACAGTAGGCAGACAATGTTTTTTGTTTTTGTTTTACAGGATAATCCACAATCAGCCTTGTTTGCCTTATTTTCAACCCTTGCCTCTCCTACAATGCAATGACTAATGGAATGCTGACAGCCTGCACTCACAGACAATCACAAACAATCACAGAATCAACAAAAACCTGGGTGGTGCTGTCCCTCACTGTGCGCTGACCCCAATCTAGTGGAGAGACAGGCCAGTGGGCACAGATTGCACTTTGTTATTAACCCGCCCCAATAATAGCCGGTCACAAACCATACCTTACTCACTTAGGCCCCGATAGCTAAAAGGCGCGGCCGCTTTAACAGCACTTTGATAAACCGCTGGTCACAGAGATGAGCTGTCTGGCTGTGTCAAAGAGAACGGTTGAACTTCTGCCTGGGCCAACTGTCACATTGACGAACAGCGGCGTCATATAAAAGCGAATGCCAGTCGCGCCATACCATACAACAACGGTTTTGCTAGCGGCGCGTTTCTAGCGACGCGTCTCGGTGTGATCGGGCCCTTACAGTAGCACGTCAATGTGGAGCATTATTGCAAATATATCAATGCCAGGATGACTCATCGTTTTATTTTATTGTCATCTACTCTAGGAATATGAGTCACATAGTGATGCATTTACTTGTCGCCCAAGCTCTTATTATCTATTTCTTATTTATATATTGGAAATATGTAAGAAATATTTCTATTTCTATGTCCTTGAGTGTTTAGAAAGGCGTCTAAAATAAAATGTATTATTATTTGTATTCATGCAGTGTAACATCCTCCACTTCAAATTATCTTACAATAGATTCATACACATATTCACACATACGGTTTCCCAGGGATTGAGTATGGGAGGCAAAGGTCATTTATATACAGTAGCACCTAAAGGAATCAACTTTAACTGGTTGTACCCAGTTTGTCATTTGAACCCATAGAGGGCAGTGTGAAAATTGTATTTTTTCCTTAGGCTCACATCTGCAGTACCACACAAGCTGGATTCAGCCGTATACGCCTTTGTTATGGCTCACAAAACTGAATGCAGTGCCAAGTCACCTACCATTGCTAAATGGGTTTTTGTCATGCACAAGGAGGCACGACTATCCACACATTTCCAGCTTGTTGTGATCATTGCTTCAAAGACACCTTGCTGGAAAGACAGAAGAAGAATTACTCCTCTTTGAGTGGCCTGGACACTGCTCACGAGCCTCTGCTTGTGTGTGTACGTGTGAACATGTGTGTTTCTGCTGGTGGTGGAGGTGGGGTGCGGAGGGGGGTGGGGGGGGGTGTAGTGAGTCATCCCTTGTTGGTGCCACCTGCGTCATCACACGTTATCCAGCTTGGAGAGAAGAGAGAGAGAGAGAGAGAGAGAGAGAGAGAGAGAGTGTGTGTGGAGGGAGAAAAATAGAGAGAATTGGGGAGGGATGTGACGCAGGCTGCTGCAAGGCTTTTGAAAGCACATATAAGGCCACAATACTACTATTAATAATAAAATAGATATATCAGCACAATGTGGTGATTATGCTTGTTATTCTTGCAGGTTGATTCACCTGCAATGTATTTTGTGATTTGTAACGTACACGCATTCCCCATCCATCTGTGACCATGCTTCTGATTGGTAATACATATTTAGCAGTTTACAGCAAATAAGATTCCCTTATAGTGGATATGTGTGAAATGTATTTAATAATTTAGAAGACAAACTGTCACTGCTTACTGTCTGTTGGGCAGAGCGTTGCTCTGTGCAGTATACTTACGCAGCAAGCGATATACTAGCTTTAAGTAGTATACTGTCAGTTACATTCAGTGGTACACCAACGCCATGGAACGGTCTGGGCTGCCACTGTTATTACCCTCTACTATTGGGTTATTAAAATCAGATGTTTTATTTTACTTTGATTTTTAGATTCTTGAGAGATTCTGGGAGATCCTGGGCAATTTGTGTAAAGTCACAATTTCTAGTTAGTTGTCACTGGTTGAAAAACAAACACCAATGCTGATTAAAAAGGTTCCATTAATTCATGTGTTTGTCCATCTGTCACAGGCAAGGTGCTGGGGTAGTGGCTTTGGCTTTGATCAGGCCATGAGTTTTCTATACTGTCCATATAGTAACTTTGTGCACGCAGTACCCTATATGACCACTGGGAGTAGTCACATAGTGAAACATACTGTATGTAGACACACGATACTGTGTTTATGTGTATACTGCAGCTTCCCAGACAATCAATTTCAGTATCGGCTCTGGTGTAATTTGTTTTATTTGGATCTGAAATTTCCCCATATATATTATATACTGTTTGTCTTATGCACATGGCCCATTTCAAATATAAAAAAAAAATGTGAATGTGTAGGATATCTAAATGAGACATGCTCACATTCCCCTATTGTTAGAATATTAGCATCACAATCGTTTTGGATCACAATATCAGAAAAACCCCAGATTTGTCTGCAGTACTCTGTTGTCTCTGTACTTAATCTCCTTTCAACTTTGTCCTGTTGAATTCTTTACCTTAGTTATTTGGAAGAGCTCTGCTTTGTCACATTGTACAGTGGGATTATTTATTTGATTAATTCACTGTCAGTTTTACTGTAGTGCATTGTGTTCCCCAAAATGGGAACACAATGCACCCTTTTTGTACCACAATTTGCTTTATTTTATATAGTATTTGCCCTGATGTTGGCCATACCTCCATTTCTTGCTGCATATTTACCTACAACAAACAGCCTAATTTCTCTGAGCATATTGAAATACACAGTTTCATAAAATCAGACTATTTAAATATAATAATAATAATAATAATAATAATAATAATAATAATAGCATTATTCTATCTGATCAAAGCGTTATTGCTTTGAATGCAATTAATGTATATTAATTGTAATGACAGTAGCTCTTCCAAATGTAGGCCTACTACTCTATTTCCTGTTAACTTTAGCTGCTGGCTGATATGCTCTTTTCTGTCTGTCTTGTCTGTCTGTCTGTCTGCATGTGTGTCATGTTTTCCTTCTGTCTTTCTTATGTTTTTGCTTGCGCACGTCTGCCTGTCTATGTGTAGGTTCAGATAGTGCACAAAAAGTTGGACTTCAGCCATATCACGTCCCGCTGTGGCTCCAAGGACAATATTAAACATGTCCCTGGAGGGGGCAAAGTAAGTACTGCTAAGACTTGAAGCGGAATCTGGTGGAAGCACACATTATTTTGTTCCAGTCCCAGTTAGCTTGTCCTAAAATTTAGATTCAAAAAACATCAACAACAATATATAATTATTAGAAAAGAAAAACAGGCAATGAAGGGATAGCTTTACATTTAAAAAAAAGTATTTTATAAGGGAGAAATTAAGCATGTTATAAAATGTCAAAGTGATAACTAAATGATATTTCAAATTTGAAATGATCCTTTCAGGAGAAGCCTAGTTGCTATTATACTGTTTTGTATGTGTGAGATGTCCTTTCTTTTATCTTGTCTAAATGGGCCAGGTGCATAATATATCTGTAAGACCCCAACACCAACCCTGATGGCATAAAAAGACGATTTCATTGTATTCCACTGTCTGTAAACTGTAGCGACAGTTCAAAAAGTGTGGGTCATGTCCCCCTGAGGGGTTGCAAGATATTTTTCAGAATTATACAAATATAAAAAGGACAATATACAGTTTTTCCTTTTTTTCAATTAAGCGGAAAATTACAAAATGTTTCTGTACGCTTTGTGCTATGATTTATGTTTTGCTATTGAAAGCAATGATTCATGATGCTCACTCAACGGACTATAAACCACTTCTCTTGGAGGGTAGTGGCTTATATGGGTTGAAAACCATTGTCCTAAAGGGTGACTATAAGGACCTTTTCTGTTTTGCAGGTGCAAATCCTGAGTAAGAAAGTTGATCTGAGCAAGGTGACGTCTAAATGTGGCTCAAAGGACAACATTAAACACAAACCCGGTCAGCCCTTTTCTTCTGGTCTCTAGTTGTTTCTTTCCCTTTTTGTCCTATTTATGCTCTTTTTGTTCCTTTTGGACTTCAGGAGGTGGAGATGTGAAAATTGAGTCACATAAGATGAACATCAAGACTAGGTCTAAGATTGGATCCATGGACAACGTCGGGCAAGAGACAGGCACAGGACACTCCAACGGACACAAGGTCAAGGACAGGTTTAAATCAGAAAACAACAAAAACAACAACAACAGCAACACATATAATAGGCAGTCTGTCACCACTCTGAGAATGCTGATTCATTGTGCAATGATATGCTCATGCCGCTAGATGGAGCAGCACCATCAGAGTATATTATAACAGATTATTGAATGTTTGAGGCTAGAATACAGTCAGAATAATAAAAACTATTCAAATAAAGAAATTTAACCATCCAGCATGAACTACCAGCATTTGAATCTTGTATGCCTTATGTTACAATGCTAAATATTTTGGATGCATTTTTATATATATTTTTGTATATCACAATTTGTGTGCTTGTGTGTATAGGATGAGAAGACCAACGGGAAGATACCATCGCCCCCCAGTGGTGTTCCGAAGTCAGGACCCGAAAACATTACCAAGGCAACTCTGCCCGGGATTGTTACTAAGGAGAATGGGGTGAAGGAGCCCACACCTACTCCTTTCGGAGGTGATGGCCTGAGGGAGCCCATTGGCATGAAAAAATGTAAGTTTTATAGACACACAATATATTTACGCAGAACACAGTACATTTACTGTATTGTCAGCCTTGATATTAATGTTCAATAGAACAATTATTTGTAAAATGGGATATACAAGTACACAGATTTATATGATGTATAACATATACAGTAAATGTATGTTCCTTCATGTCTGTAAAATAGTATTGTAATATTAAAGGGATAGTAAACTTTTGTTAAACCTGCCACTTGGTAGCTTCCTTATCGAAGAATCAGCCATCATTCATCAACCAGGAATTATTACTGTTTCATCTTGGTGGTGTAGCGTTAAAACCTGATGTCACCATCTTAAATCAGAATGGCTCATTTGTTTAAACGATTTGTCTTTTTTTTTTCTTCTGTTAATTCTACACTCTTATGAAGACTGAGTCTCAGTGTTGGGTACATTTTGGCGGAAAACACAGGGTGTTTGCTCACCTGTCACCTGTCAATCAACTAACCAACCAACCACGGCGCAGTCTCCTCCCTGAACCTGCCCTTCATGTTGGCCACCGCGACACCAAACCGAGTAATTGTTCTCAGTGTTTGGGTGTTTCTCAATGTCAAGGAAGGATCCTTAGTGGCTGGATTTCAAGGATGCTACGTCATCAAATCTCGACAAAGTACCGTTCCAATGTCTAGCATGCTTTAGAATTCTACCAAGGACTACCAAGGTCCTTCGATCAGAGGATTTTGAAGGATGCACACATCATAATATTTTTGAAGGTTGCGGTCTAAAAATACCCACAATCCTGTGCGAACGTCAGAAGAGGAGATATTTAAAATCGGCGCAAAACGAAACTAACAACAAAACAGCACGATCCATTGTTTTCTCAACTGTTATTTAAAAACGAAACGCGCGGTTTAATTAAGCATAATGATTTTAAAGGTGGGACTTTTTTTGAATGACGTCATCTTGCACACTAGCTAGGCCGTTCCATTACGTGTTCTTCGAATGTCTTTCCTAGCCTCGGAATGACCCGACTAGGAAGGCACTTGGAAGGATCCGTCCTACCAAGGAAGCATCCTTGACATTGAGAAACACCCTTTTTCTAGTACCCCTTTGACAGCTTCCTGCTGAAAACCATGACCTTCTGACCTTGAAATAATGTTTGATGACCTTTGAACCTGCAGAGCACTTCCTGTTTGTCTGTGTTTCTCTGCCAGGTGTTTTCACCAGCTTTTCCGATTTCATGACATGAATCCTAAATCCCAGACTTTCACAAACACCTCACTAGTATAATGGCCAAGGGTAGTGGCAGGTGTGGCCTACCAATTATGGGCCAAATGCATAGTTGTCTTATTTGGAGTAGAGTATCTATAGGAGCTTATTATTAAGGCTACATCCACTCTACTTAGATGACACTTATTCAGCTTCTCCTCTACCACAATTAAACACCCTGGTTGTATTCCTACTACTAGGCATTCATTTGATTTTCATTAATGCAAAGGAAGAATTGTTACAAGTTATGCTAACTATCCAGTCCATATTTCCCATTCCCAAATACGGTATATGTCCATCTCCATAATCCAAACTATAAACCATACAAACCAATTACTGCATGGACCGCTACCTAGTTAACTAACCAGCAGGTTGACCAATTAAGGCAGAGCAAAATCCTAGCCAGTAGCAATCACTACAGATTATCAGTTACATGCAGTATTACATGTAGGGCAATTTATAGCTCACCAATAACACCATTCATGCTTGTTATTGTTATAACACTGGGTCAAAGTTTTACATAAACATTACTATATTACAGTTACAACACTATACTTACTGTATTGGTAATCACAGCTAATTGTCACGTGCTCACGAGGAAATCTGGTGTAGAGTGTAGAAAAGATAAGGCACTATTAGCCTTTTTTACAGTGACCTGGAAGTGCTATTGTTGAAGGATGTATTGTGCATTCACATCGTCCTTGGTTGGTCAGATTTCACGAGTTGTGAAGTCGTTCTTCTGATTTTGGTGTGTTCATGTGCTTTTTGTCGGAATGTAGAAACAACATGGAAGTTACAAACATGTCGTGTTTAGGTCACTTTACATGGACAACAGCTAACCGTTACAAACTACAATACCATATTACAAATTAAATGTTAGCAAAAAATGTGTATGCAATATGTGAATATTTACCATTAATCAAAACTTTAAATCCAACAGCCAATTATTCACTGCTGTCCACCATGCTTCTGTTGACGTGTACGATGTCAACATTTCAGCAACTTGAGTTATCTCCGACTTTCTGAATTGTTGTTCGGACTTGAGGGGTCGTTCACATGATTTTTCCCAGTTGGGAACACATTTTTCCAATTATTCCGATACCATGTGAATGCAGGATAACTTTCTTCCTGTCCTGGCTAAGTCTGAAATGCAAGTTTTGCATTATAACTTAAATTAACACCAATCAAATAATAAGCCAAATAAATACAGACTAAAAAGTAAAATGTTCTCTATTTACAGGCTAGACAGGAATTTAGTGTACACCTTCCTCATATGTAACACCTCCATGTCACTGTGAAACTGAGAGAGTTCAGAATTAATACACAGAAAAGCTTCCACGATTTCAAATCGGAGGCTATAAGAAATGTAGTCTTTCAGTCAGTATTGGCTGTTATAAAAATGCTACAGTATAATGTCATTTATACAGTATGAGGGCTATGATCTTTGTACACTAGACTTGAAGATCTAGTCAGAAGTACAGGTTCAGTTAGCACACCGAGAGGTCTCTGTCCTTATTTTAAATTTAAGATGAACAAAGAGTACCTTGAAGTTTACTGACAATATTTGACAAGAGTGGTGTTGCAAAGATGCATTTGACAGCTAAACAGCAGCAGCTCTTAAATGACATAAGAAGCACTTTACTTAATCTTTAATGATTTACTATTTGACTGTGACTGTAAAATGATAGTGGGAGGCCGAAATGATATATCGTAAAGGCTTTAAGGGAGTTCACACACCTCCTGCACATGCAACATACCAATGGCATGTAAAGTATTACCACTTATTTTGTATTCATACACTTTTTGCAGTCTGAGCAGGTCGTTTCGGCTACATGTTTATCACATGACCCTTTCACAGGTCCACAAGCTAAAGTTAAGCATGTCAGGCAAGCCTTTCATGGCCTTTAAACCTATGTCTGCCCACGTTTCACCTTGGACATTCAAAATGTTTTCGAATACCTAGTGATATGGTATTAGGGAATCAAATTAAATCACCTTATATATTAAGCCATGTGTATACAATAACACTCTATACATCACGTGATTAGACATGTCTGTCATTTATTTGATACATTTAAATTAGGATACACGCTTAGCTGGTTCACTGCACATTAATAGTGGGTGTACCTGTGTCATTTCACTTTGGCCATCAAGGCAAACACTATGTTATACAACAGTCAATATAAGCCCACCCTAGCATGGAATTCACAATCAAAGACATTGACCACACTTCACTAGGGCCTATGGCCTCTCCCAGTCATGTGACTTACCCTAGTGGACAGGGGGTGGAGCTAGAGAGCCCTAGAACATAGTTGTAGGCCCATGTGATTTATAAAGAAGTGTTCAAATTCCTCATACAGTCATATATGCATGCATAAGTACAAATAGAAGCACACCTATACAAGCACACATGCTTGTGTATACAGTACGCATGCACATACACACAAACACACACAAACATACTCATAAAACTGTACAATAATGCTGTTAGGCTCTTTATCATATACACTTAAATATCCGTATTGTGTTTCAATTGCGTGTTAATACAGTAATACAGTTGTTCAAAGCAGTGCTGAGATGTGCAGTTGTCTTGTGCCTGGCATAATCACATCACCATGCATTCTTCACCTTTTACCTTTCCTGTTATGTTCTTGTTTCACTAGAGAGGGAGAGAGGGAGAGGTAGAGAGGGAGGGAGAGAGAGAGAGAGAGAGAGAGAGAGACCATAGCAGTTCAGATATGTTAGATGTGACATAATAGTATCAGTATAATTTTTCGGAGAGTTACTATGCATAGCGGAGAAAGCAGATGACACTAAATTTGAGTTTGTGACTGTGGAAATCTGCTGACATTCACACATTTTCATGTTAAATGTTATTTAGGTAATTTTAAAGAAAAATACTGGAGGCCTATGGGCCGGCACTCTAATGTTCAAGTTAATGCTTCAATTTAGCTGTAAATGCCTAGTTCCAACATTCTACGAATCTAACAGAAAACAGAAACAATGCCAAATCATTCCAGAACTTTTTTTTTTCTATTTTCACAGAAAGGTCTAAGTTTTAATTGAAGCACCAATATTATGAAAGAACCCTGCGTGTAGATATGGGGATTGATACTTTGATAACTAGAAACAGCAGGTCTGATTTGGAAATGCCAATTACTCTTGGCAATTATTTGCATTGTGCTTTGATGGCTGGGATGGGTTTTATGATGAAGATGTCGGATGTGTGAAGTGTTATTATTGGGTCCAGCATAGAGAGTGCTATGTAACCTCTGAAACACTGATTGTCTGGCTTGTGGATAAAACAAAAATTAAGAAATATAACTACTGAGAAAGTCAAAGGTACATTGTTTTCATCTCAGTAAGCCACTGCATAAATTATTTCAGTACATACTTTTCAATATAATTAACAATGTACAGTGCCCCTTTAAATGTAAATGTCCTGTATATGTTACTTTCGATAGGATATTGATCATTTTTGATGTACTGGAGTTATTTAATGCTGCTTTACTGTGTTCCAGTGTAATTGTCCACTGTGTACTGTGAATGTGTGCAGTATAGAGCAATACAGTCTTAATAGTCATACTGTATACAAGATATAGCAATGATAATCAAATTATTAGTCGACACATTGCAACAATCGATAACAACTAGAAGCCTAAAAACACCTTACTACTTTATTTAAGAAATTAACTGTTCTTGCAAAACCTTTTCCATATATTGTTGTACAACAAAGCAACAAAATACATTCCATCTCCATGAATCGTAAAAATAATTGTTTGCCTGAAAGCTAAAGGTACACTGAGAGTAACAAATCTTGAATAGTGTTTTGAGAACTATGTGCATAAAAATACAATGAAAAACAGTTAGTAGTCTAAATGTGTATAGGATGTCAACACAAGAGTGTGCAGCTATACACTTGGATGGTCAGGTGAATAGATGATAATGTCAGTAGCTTGTCATCTTAATAGTCAGGTTAGTGGACATTGGTGTTGTGATGTTGGCTATAATGGCCTCCACTAAACTTGCCACACATGATTTATTTAGTTGTTACTGTCCATCCAATGTAACAAAGTCAGAAATTGACATTTCTTTAGATGTCGATAACAAATATAGATCTTAAGTGTGAGGTTTAGCCAGTTTTGATATATTATTAGATTAATTTAAATTAAGAGATCTGGCTCTGCAGCTTGGACATAACAGCAACAACCTTATTCACTCTCCATTTACATTTCAACACTTTAACCGATAATTATAGCTCCTAAATACTGCCCCCTGCATTACTCACTCTCACGGTCCTTTGTATATAGACACCACCAGTTTTTAACATGACAGAAGTAACGGTGAAATAAAATAAACTGAAATTAGACAAAAAACAATTACATAAAAACAGACCTTTACAAGGGTCTTGTGGATGTTGACGGATGAGCTTTCACATTAAAGCTAATGTTGCTGTAATAATTATGTTTGACATCCTTTGGGAGGAAAAGTGTTTATTTTCTTTTTCAGTTTGCCTTTTTTTCCCTTGCTGAGAAAATTTAGAATGTTTGATAATGTATTGTGTTAAAGATGCAAGGATATGAATACATGTGTGAGGTTTGTCTCTGTTCTGGAAACACTGTTTACTCAGATAAAAAGGAAGGTCTGATAGCGAGGCAGTGTATGTTGGGTCTGTTCAGATGACTTGAACAATTTGATTTCAAGCCAATTCTCACAATTTACATAATTGGCTCCAAAAATAAGCAATTGGTTGGCGTTTAACCAAATCAAAACAAAGTGCTGTAATGAGGTCAAATGTCATGTTATGGACCTGATGTGAGACCTGACACTCATTTCCCTGCCCAGACTTCGGCCACCCCGTTATAATGAATACTTAGTTGGTATGAAAGATGTTCATTGTGATACATTATTAACTAGTGGTGTGAATATTACTCATGGAATAAAGTAAAATAAAAAAAAGATCAGCAAAATATTAAATGGAGTGTGTTTTCTGTAACTAATACCTTACATTGACTATTATACCTATATATATATATATATATATATATATATATTATATCTTACATTATAGTAGGCCTATTCTTTACAGAATACATTATTGTATAGGATTCTATCAAATGATAGGTTGGTGACATAAAAAGCATCATTAACACTGGTTTCCAAATCTTAATATAACAGTGTGCTAGAGGAGTATTTATCAAATGGGAGTATATGAAAATGTATAGTCAATTTCAAGTTTAGATTTATTTATTTGATATATTATCTGTCACATATATCTGCCAAATGCCATAGATGATATGTCTAAAAAAGTCTCTGTAAAACAATGACAACCAATATAATCAATATATGAAAATGTACTTAACAGAAGTACTAATAGTCAAACTTAATTAATTATTAAGTATTAATATTAATGTGTAACTGCAGTAGTATTCGGTCAACTTGTTGTCTGTGTGCTCTTTACGACTTTTAAATACTCTGTAACCCTTGGCCTTAGATTGTACCCTTGAGCACAAAGATAACCTGTGAAATTCATGCTGGCTGCCTTCACGGGGTTGGTGTGATGAAGTGCAGCTTGTGACACAGGCTTTGAGTGTGATAGGTTAGTGAGGAGTAAGAAGAGGTGGGCATAAAACGAGGCCCTCTGGAGTCTTTTATGACCCCTCACATTATGATGTGTATGACCGTCCTATTTTAATTGACCCTCAATATCTTGTCTATCAGCATACATAGAAAATCACAACCAGTGACCGCATGCATTGAATTCAAAGACTAGTATTTATTTTCCGCATATGAAGACAACCTTGAATCAAATTCAGTTGTGTGATTGGCATGAGGTGGGACAAGCACACATCACAAGTGGAAACTGCCATTTGTGGAGCTCTCTTGTAATACGATCACATAACCTGTGCATTCGTTCTTAAACACGCACAGTGCACATTATAGGTCAGATGTGTAAGACATCAATAAGGTGGCCAAATGAGATCACCTGACTCTCCATACATACAAATCCAATGAAGACATGTCTGTTAAAATCAATTTTACAGAGAATGCACAGGACTGAAATTACCATGGTCATTTTAGCTGTAGGGCCTAAAGGTGACCATGGAAACATTAGACTATTATACCTCTAGTAGTGAACATTGTTCATCTTCATTACCCAGAGGGGAGCCTGCTGTCCATACTGTTACAGTGAACAATGCATTCACCCTCATACCAAAATTAACAACTCATTTTCTTGGCCCACGGACAGCGGGCTAAGCTATTCCAGGCCCCGGTGGTCCCATTCTCAGCTGTCTGTAGTCCTTGCCCCTCGGCGTTTGCATCCACATGGGCACACAAGGGACAGCGTGAGGCTCACCTAAGTTTGAAACCTGAGCCAACAAGGGCTTCAGACGATGGTTCTATTGTTAGAGTATTTGTTCTCTATGCAGGGTCACTTGAGGAGGTGTTGAGTACTGGAGCCGTCCTCTACGAGTCCTTGTGTGTCTTGCCTTGTCTCCTTGACATCATTCAGACACAGTATTTGGTTGCTGTAGGGTCCATACCATAGCTCTCATGAGAAACACCTTTATGTCAATGATGAAGCAATAATCATGGAATAGGCAGAAAAAGAAAAGGAAAAAAGGTATGTTTATTATTTATTGCAAATAATGATTAGGCTAAAAGAACCTGCGTGTGCAATCACAGATAGAAAGAGGAGCATGCTATGAGTGGGCCAGCATGCATACTAAATGTAGCCTAGATTAAATTGTTACCAACCACGCTACAAATCTACCCTTTTCTAATTTTCTAAATATCAATTTTTCTGTAATTTTCAAATCTCTAAATAATGAACTGTAAGTCTACCGGGTAGCTTACACTACACTGTAGTGACTAGTAAACAGCTTCTGGCTAGGCCAAGTTCACCCTTCCTTTACCTGTAACTGACATGCATAGCCACTAGCCAGAGGCTATGAAATTAGTGCAGGATGCAATTGTTTTTTTGTTTTTTTGTTTTGCATTGTGAATGATCTCCTAAGTAAGTGACTGCTAATATTTACATTTTTTAAATATTGTTTTATATCGTGGGACGTGTAATGAGAATGTTTTCTAGGCTACAGGACATAGAACTGTATAATAGCATTACACAGGCACAGCTATTCCGTTAAATTCGTGACCGTACAAATACTGGTACAGTACATTAATAAATCAAACGCAATGTACGATGTTACGGTAGCTACATCATGGAAGGGCCTTGTACAAATATCATGTAGCCTTCCATGTGCTCTATAAAACCCTTTACACAAACTTATACACTGGACATCAACAGATGATAACTTGATGATACTTGATGAAATGTATATGCACATCTGGTAATCCACCTTTTAAATAGGCTATTATTAGGCCTACCTGACGGTACTACTGTTCAGATTGTTGCTAAATTAACATAAAGTTAAAAGATCAAAATCTGTATTAGCCTACAATTTAGTGATATAAAACACCCTGATACATCTACTGTTAGCAAGCAAGGACTTGTATGTTAGTGTAACATGGTTAATAATGCTTCCACTTGCCCTTGTACTATATACTGTGTATTTTGGTCTGGCACAACGCAAGATCACATCGGTTACATTAGCCGCCCGTATAAACAAGTTAAGTGACCTTTCTTTTCTTCGCAGTGTTACCATACGGTAGATAAATGTTGAGGAAATTGTTTTCTTGTTGCCTATATGGTGAGTTTTGTTTTTTTATGTGCACAGTGCTAATGTCCTGTGACATTATCACAAACATGCAAACTTTTAATTAAAATGCTTTTTCATACATTTATTTTGTATACTATCCATATAACTATTAACTATAATACTATCTATTCAGTTGGCTAAGGTCTCAGCCTCAACTAAAATTGATTCAGTTACTATACTGCCATCATGTGGCATATGATCAAATTGCATAGACAAACCATGGCTATTAGTAATAGAAGGCTTACAGCAGTCTACTAGCATAATAGCGTACACCATATCTAGATTTATGTAGATATACAATATTGAATAAATACATATAATATAATAACTATGAAATATATGAAATGATTATTGGAACCCTAACCTCCCAAACTGTATATTTATAAATATAAGACAAATAAAAACTTCAAAATCAAAATTCAGGTGCTGATTATTTTTATTCGACTGTACAACAGCATGCATAGGGAGACACCATCATGTGTCTCAGAAATTTTGAGCTGAGCGAGCTTCTTCTTCACATTTCATCGTGGCCTTTCTAAAAAATAAATGATAAAAAATAAGTATAAATATATATAATATATATAAATATATATAATAATAAAAAAAAATAAATAAAATAATTATAAACTATATAAATTATGCAAATTATTTAAGCAATGCAAAAAAGTTATTGAATCTTATGAACGTAGCTACTTTAAAATTAATTAAATAGTCTACCCACTTGTTATACACAGAGTACTTGTAATAACATATAACACATACATTATAATAATAATAATACATTTAAAATGCTATTATTAATAATAATAATAACAATTATTATAAAAATAATAATAGAAGCAATATAAACGCTGCCTGACCTTGGATCCCACATCGCGGCTCTTGGCACGCAGCTTGTTGACCTGAGACTCTGCAATGTCAGCTCTCTCTTCAGCCTCATCCAGTTCATGCTGTATCTTACGGAACTTGGTGAGGTTACTGTTGGCCTGTTCCTCCTGTTAAACATATACGTTATCGTTCAGCACTGTAAGATCACTGCCATAGTACAGTGTTAAAGCTGCATTATGCAACTTTTCATCTAGACTTTAGACAGCAATGTTTATTGCTGCTACTGTCCTCCTGGCTTTTTTTTTGCTGTAATCCCACATTGTACGTTAACATTTAGATAAGTTTTGTACACTTTGTGTACACATTTTTGTCAATATTCAATAATGTCTGACAATGCTGCTTTTATTATTATCGTGCACAAATATAAATATTAAAAAAACATATGCATTGAAAATCATTCTAGTAGCTACTCAGAACTTTTTTAGTAGACTTAAATACAAGGGTATTTTCAGAATATTAATACTAGTTTACTTACAGCCTCCTCAGCAGACCTCTTGTAGGATTTGACCTTGAGCTGCAGCTTGTCAACCAGATCTTGGAGACGGGCCATATTCTTGTGATCCTCTTCAGTCTATACATTTTTTTAAAAAGTTCTGTTTGGAATACATAATCTCAAATAAAACATAATCTCAATATTTGAACTGCAAGAAGCAAATACCTGATAGGTCAGCTCCTTGATTCGTCGTTCATATTTTCTTATTCCCTTTACAGCTTCGCTGGACTTTTTCTGCTCATTCTCCACCTCACTTTCTAGTTCTCTGACCTGTGCAATCACCGGCATATTTGGAGCCGATTTACTGTATTCTATCAAACTGTATGGCCTTATTCTAACAGACGCATGACATTTCCCATTATCAAAGGTTTACGTTTAGTTATTTCATTTGCAAATGTGTTAGAACCTCACCCTGGCTTCAAGCTTCTGCAGCTGCTTCTTGCCTCCCTTCATGGCGATCTGCTCTGCTTCATCCAAGCGATGCTGCAGGTCCTTGATGGTCTGCTCCATGTTCTTCTTCATGCGCTCCAGGTGAGAACTGGTGTCCTGCTCCTTCTTCAGCTCCTCTGCCATCATGGCAGCGTCAGTAATGGCCTTCTTGGCCTTCTCCTCAGCATTTCTGCACTCCTGCACAGCCTCCTCCACTTCGGTTTGCAGCTGAGAAGCGTCAGCCTCCAACTTCTTCTTTTGGTTTAGCAGGCTGGTGTTCTGGTCGGAGACAATATTGCATACCTCTGAGCTAAATGACACTATGGTATTACATTATGATGATGTGAGGGATGCCATTAATTACCTGTGAGTGCAGTAGCTGCACTCTCTCACTGACATCCAGAAGTTCTTGCTCAGCAAGCTTGCGGCCTCTCTCGGTCTGTTCTACCAAAGATCTCAGCTCCTCCAGTTCAGCTTGAAGGAGATTGTTGCGTCTCTCAACGATGGCAATGTTCTCCTTAAGATCATCATTGGCTCTGAGAGACTCATCAAGCTGAAGTTGAGAATCCTAGAACATTTTTAAAATGTTAATTTACTGCATTAAGATAATAAGCATATGGGTTTGTTGAAACACGAATAACCATATATCTTACCTTCAGATGAGCATGAAGAGACTTGAGCTGCTTCTGGGCTTCAGATGCCTGCCTGTTGGCTTTGCTCATCTGGATCTCCATCTCATTGAGATCTCCCTCCATCTTTTTCTTCAAGCGGAGGGCCTCATTCCTGCTCCGAGTCTCTGCTTCAAGAGAGCTCTGCAGGGTGTCAATGGTCCTCTGCAGGTTTCTCTTGCATTGCTCCATCTCCTCGTCTTTCTCAGCCAGCTTGCGCTCAATGTCAGCCTTTATCTGATTAAACTCAAGCTGGGCTCGAAGAATCTTCCCTTCCTCATGCTCCAGTGAGGCCTAGATAAAATAATGTGGTCAATAACAATGAGTAACCACATTTCATATTCAATGTGCATAATGTCTGATAGTGCACAGTATACCTCTGCTTCCTCCAGAGATGACTGAATCTCAGACTTCTCTTGTTCCAACTGTTTTCGAATCTTCTCAAGCTCATGAATGCTCTTTCCACTTTCACCAATTTGTTCAGTAAGGTCGGATATTTCCTCTGAGGATAAATATAAGCTTATATATTACAATTACAACAAACTACAATTTGAACAGAACCTTCAAATGTTTTTTTTATTTATTTATTATTGTTTTATTTCCTTACCCTGTAGATTCTTATTCTCTCTTTTCATTGTCTCAAGATGATCCAGAGATTCTTCATAGGAATTCTTGAGTTTGAAAAGCTCTGTGCTCAGAGACCTGGCTTCTTTCTGGGAGCTTTCCAGCTCTGTCTGAGACTCTTCATACTTCTGCTTCCACTCTGCCAGGATCTAATAGATTCATGATTGAATGTTATGTCAGTGTGTTCAGTGAAGATATTAAAATAAACATATAGTATATTTGTCATAACAACCTTATCAAAGTTCCTTTGCTTCTTGTCCAGGGCAGCGGCAGCAGCATTAGACCTCTCTACATCCACCATGAGATCTTCAATCTCATTCTGCAGTCTGTGTTTGGTCTTCTCCAG
>JAOEGT010025316.1:0-10293 GCA_025447795.1 Speoplatyrhinus poulsoni | reverse complement strand
ATTTAACAAGACATTGAATTTGTCAATCTGCAAATATGTTTCCACTTCAAGTAGACTTATTGTGTGTCAGTTATTAACAAAAGAAAATGTATTATCTAGTTGAGGTGGAAATGTTCATTAAGTATTGGTTCATATTTTTTCAAGCCAAGTTACATATGGATAGATGCACCAACCAGTGATGATTGAAGTCTGGAACTTTCTAGCACATTCCAGCCATAGCACTTCAGTTCTCTCATGACTTCATGTGCTTTCACACATTCTTACCCCTCTTATTTTTCATTTCCTTCTCTATTCTTCTGCTACTCCTCCCACCTCCCAGCACTGGCTAGGCAACGTTTGCCTTGTAAGTACTCGCTGCTCTGCTGTATTTCTGTCATGCTAGACCCCTCCCGCCCCCTCTTCCTTTGTGTTACGTCTTGTGTTAGATAATCTGTTTGTTTGCATGTCCGAGGACTCCCATGCTGCATTCATATGCTGACTTCACTTCCTAGTTCCATTCCAGCGCTGACTCACTCACTGTACTGTCCTTGTCTTCTGTTAGGCAAAGGCACTATCTGGAAGTTGAGTCATTAGCGTTTCAATGGTAAAAGCCATTGAGGATTGTTGTCCTGGTTAGCATTGGCAGACAGAAACACACTGGAGGCAAATTGGCCATGTTTCTTATCCAGGACAGACAAGTGTTTCTGGCACATTTCCATTATGATTGCAAACATTCTTTTGGATCAAAATGACATATGGCAACAGGGCACATTGCTGCTTTAACATGTTAAGGTAGATTATATGTAATGTGAAAAAAAACAAAATTTTTGTTTGATGTTTTATACTGTATAGTAGCAATGGTGATGTTACACTCTTTATAGGGGTGTTAAAGCACACCTTAATAGCATTTAAGCACTTCTTAAACAATGTGTTTTAGTCCTCCTGTTATATTTATGGCACCTGTGGCCTCTACTATGAAGGCTTATCCATGTGACTTCTGGAGTAACTTTGTGATGTTGTGTGTAACTTGCCATGTAACCCATACTACGAAAGGTGGAGAGGTTTTGCGCGAGGTAGCCGATGCCGTCTTGGCAATATACGCTGCATCTGCAGTTTATGTTCGTGGTTAACTCGATTTGACCCTATAAGCACTGCACCTCCGCTCACAATGTCAAGAAAACGCCTGGTGTTCTGTAGAGTTGGGCGCTGCTTTTGTCGAAAGATATTAGGAATGTACTGCGAATTGCTCGCTTATTTTAGATGATATGACTATAGCAGAGCAGCGCAGCTTTACTGGATAATAAAATACACGTTAAAACATGAATCAGTTCTAGGATAGGAGCTGCACGCCGTTTTATGTCCCACACAGTTCATAATTTAAAAATGAGTACGTCATCAAATCATAGCGGTTTTAGTTTTTGCTTTCATAAAGGCCTGTATTATTTTGTTAGGCTAAATAAAATGTAATTTAGCATTGACATTTGACCAAATTATAGGGCCTTTCATATATACATTTTTTTGCATTCCTTATCCACCTTATCCTGTGATAAGGAAGAATCGGGCCATATGGTAGACTAGTATAGCATGCACGCAAGAAAGGCTACTGTACGCATTTGTTTTGTAACCTGAGCAATGCCAGGGTGTCTGGGGGCCCAAGGCAAAGATGTGAATGGGGGCCTTTACACCAACCCGTCCCTATTCCTGCAACAAGAAACATGTATCTACACTCAAATAAAGTATTATTTAATAGTGCAACAATACAGCACTACAGTCATATCTATGATTTGAGCAGCTCCTTTCTTCACTATTTCATAGCATTCAGCAGCACTTTAGGATGTTTGGCCAGTGCATGGTGGGCTGATGTCATCACAGAGCTGCTGTGATGGTGATGCGTATAGGAAGGTGTTACTCTGAGGATTCTTCTGCTGGACTGCCAGGGTTGTAGATCCTCTTCCTCATTTTGAGGAAGCTTAATAATAGAACTGTTTAATTTCAAATTATAAGAACAATAATAACAGTGACAATTTAATAATAATTTTGTGTGTGCATATTTGTGTGCTCTACAGATTAGAGCATACGGTACCATTGCAACAAATAGGCTACAGTACATTTTAGAGAGCATACCATATCAATATATTATGTTAGCCTATAGATTGAACTCAGCTAGTTGCCTTCTTGTTGCCAACTAGCCTACAAGTTGCCTGATAAGTTGTCTCAGAAACAAAACATAATGTAAGCCAACTACTGCCTTAGAAAAGCACTAAATTGTTGTGGGTCCCCACCACTCACTTCAGCAACCATTATGTAGGCTAGCTATTTAGGTTTAATAACATAACAGAAATGTTTCAGTGTTGTCACATCACAGCTTCTAAAACACTTACCATTATCCTACTTCGATTTTCCTCTCCCCTTTGTCTTTTCTCATTACGAGACAGTTACGCCATGCCCCCGTGTGTATCACAACACAACTTAGCTAGGCAAACTCTCCTCTCAAATAGTGGGCTGCTCCCACACGTTTATACGCACAGCATCATTTCCAAAACAATGTTTTCGCATTTAATCTTAATTAAGGGCGTTGATTAATCAAAGGGCGTTCTGTGCCGTTCCTGTCGTTGTTCAGTGCCCGTCGGGGACCCTCTCCCAGCTCGGGACCCCAGGCACTTGCCTGCACCTTTACACAAAAACTTGGTCTCCGTTGCCGACCGCGCCCATTTTATGTGAACGAGCACGAACTCAAACAAAGTTAACACTGACTCAACTAACCAACATTTTCATCACAATCGTAGTACCGTTTAACACCAATTTTGGCAGGCAGAGATAGTCAACCTTAACTTTCCCTGATAAGCCCGAGCTGAATCTTAGTAGGTTGAACTCTATTCGTGGTATAGGTCACTGGTTCCTGAATTAGTTTTTTTTTTTTTACATAAATAAAGACATTTCCACCATGAAGTGTTACAGAATTAGGTGTAATTCTGACCCTAGGTGTATAAATAGCATCAGTCACATGACTTATTTATAGATTTATATACTGTATATACCCTTATTTCATTGTTTACTTTGTAATTGAATGTATCTGTGATTATAATGCATGGCCTGTTTGTTTGTTTCAGTTTTTCTCCAGAACGTAAATAGGAAAACCACTAGCCACCATGATGCCCTGCAGTTCTGCCAATGAGATGGCACCAGTGTGTCACCTGACCTGAAGTACAGGAGGTGCAACACTGACATCTCTTTGTAGTACAAATGAAGGTTTCACTTTTAAAACACTACATATTTATATTTGGGAGAAGGCTCAAACATCACTGCCAGATATTCATTATTTTGCATTATTGAAATATACCAAATCTAGCCTATAAAAGATGTATCAATGTATACAAATAACTTGAGATACTGTGTATATGTGTTGTGTAACCCTCAGGTTTGAATTCACCTTTTAAGTTTAAGTTGGCTAATTTATCCAGGTTTGAATCCCTTTCATGCAAATACTGGGTATGCTAATGACCTTAGCTCCCTCTTCTTTAACCTACGGTTGCACTACTATTTTCAAAACCTGAAATAATTGACTTTTAGGCATTTATTTCCATGGATGCTCACACTTTGCTAACACATTGTAAATATTTAATTCTAAATATGTCAGTCATGTTATTGTTGTTCATTGTCGTCATATTGACTTATTGCTATTGTTATTATTGACACATGCTCCAAATGAACGATGACTTTGCACAGTGTGGGTGATTTGGGTATTTGTTGCCAGATAAAGCTGTATCTTTGTCTATCTACGTGGAGAGTAGAGGAGGATATTTCTGCCTTATAGTGCCTATAGTGCTTGTCCTGCAAGCCAAATGCTGCTGTTTTCTCAAACGGTCTCAAATGTGGGACACTGATGCTACTGTAGCAGCCAATGAATGTCTTGGCCTCATGCCCTATTATTCCAGAACTTGTCACTCCATTACTGACGGATTTTTATTTAATAATAAGTATTCATATTTAACACCGCCTTAATATGTAGATTGTTTTCGCTGCCATGTTCTCATTGAATATCAAATGTATTTTAGTTCTTCCAATAAGGAGAATTCACATTGTTTAGAATTTACTTTTTGTCTTATCTGTTGCAGACCTACACCATCTGTATTTGTATTACAGCAATGCTTAAATTGTCATATTCTTTGTCATGTTTGCTGTAAAGTGAATAGTAATGCTCCTTGGAGCATTTCTATGAACGTGTGTTTTGAGTTGAACATTTTAAAATAATAGCTTTTTCTAAATGGCAGTATTTGTTTGCTTCTGATACTTGAACTTTGTTTTTGTAATAATTGTTTTACTATACCATATATTTATTTAGATGTAGCTTTGAATGATAGCTTTGAATGGTGGCTTTGATGAATATTGAATGCACCTTCTCTCAACACGATGTATGATGAGGCAAAATAGTCCTGACGGGACAACATACAGTAAAATATTTTATTTTGCCAGACCAATAAATCATGTGGAAATTTCACTTGTGTTTGTGTGTAATTTATTATTATTATTATTATTATTATTAATAATCTATTCAGCCCAAATCCATAAGTGAGCCACCAGTGCTAATATCTTAGATATAGCCTGTTACAGTGCATGTTATATCCTGTTACAGGATGGTCTAGTGGTCTGGGTGTTGGGCTTCCAGCCAGAAGGTCAAGGGTTCAAACCCCTAAACCCCTAACTGCTCCCAGTGGTTGGTCGCACCTTGCATGGCACCAATCACCATCAGTGTATGAATGTGTGTGTGACTGGCTGAATGTCAGGCAAAAATACTGTAAAGCGCTTTGGATAAATGCACCCATTTACAATTGGTACAGTAGACATAAAATATAGCATAGCCCCAAATTTGCTTTTATAGAATAATGGGCAATTTAATCCTACAGTATATTACATTACAGACAAAAAAGAAAGAACAAATGTAGAAACTGTGTGGTTATGTGTGGTAATATTGAGACCTAAATTACTTATTTGTGAATAGTAAAAAAAAGAGTTGGATGCATGCTTGTATTATTTGCAGAGCAATTACCAAATATGAAATTTCCATCTCCAGAAACACACTCCTCCTCAGGCCCACCCATAGTCCCCCCCCCCTACATGTGCCAGCTGCTTGTGGCATTTCCTCTGAGTTAAGTTGGTGGAGAAATACTGGCAGTGAATCATTGCTTGCTAAGGATGTGGTCATCTGTGGTGCCATAGTGCCTATGTGACTGCAGCCATGTACATCTCTCCATCATGAACTTATTGACCCCGCCCCACACACACACACACACACACACGCACACACACACACACAGACACACACACACAGACAGAGAGACAGACAACTTTGCATTTGACTTTACATACCAAGCTTTCCACTGAACCCAACCCTAAGGTACATTTGTTTTTACAATGTTTAGATGATGCTAACCTGGTTATCACGTTTCAAATGGCAGCCAGAAAATATATAATCAGATTGTTGTGAGTGAGATGAGTTCAGCTCAATGATGTTGAATAATGAACCTGAATAGGATGCAGTACGTGCTCATGCATATGAATGGAGCTTAGGCACCGGGTGGACAGATAAAGCAATGTCGAGCAGCTCCACAAATAGCATTCTAATGCTGCCTCGATGAGCAGACTGCCACTTGTCACGTAGCTTACCACACGCTAGTGATAACATGGAGGGTGGGGATTCACAGAGAAACCAGCTGTGGAGCTGCATTAGCATCAGGTCTAGATGAGATATATACAGTATATAGGCCAGATGCTAATCACTAACAGCAACAATCTGTCAATTGACTGAACAATGCAATAAGCCCAGAATGAGTGTACCGCACTCACGGCACCATATGAAACAAAATTACAATGATGTATTACATTGCCTCACATGAACCAATTCACACACACACACACACACACACACACACACACACACACACACACACACACACACACATTCATACACCTTTAATTTAAGTTATAGACCGAATTAGACACACAATCGTTTAAAAGCTCTATGATGTGATGTCAAACAGCCTGGTGACACAACGGACCTCCTAAATCCTGTGACATCATCTTAATTGGAAATGGACAGTGGACAATATTTGAGGTTAAGACATCAGCTGGGGTCAGCTCAATAACTGTAGTAGGAAATATGTTTATATGTGGACCACCGCAATCCCCCCCCCCCCAAACACACAAACCTAAAAGCATGCCATATTAACAACACATCCTGCATGGCTCTCATTTAAATGCCACTTTATGGTCAGTTAAATGAAAGAGTCACTTTTAAGGCAAGCAGCTATTATTGCAAAATGACAGTGCACAGACATGCATGCAAACACGCATTCATATGCAGAGGCACAACCAGATTGCTCAGACTGTCTGGGTGACCAATAAGCACATATTGAATTAAATGCCAGAGTGTTCCTGCTCATTAGCCTGTCCTGGGCTGTCCAAACAGACATGTCTCTCTGGCATTTGGTCACTCAGAGGGCAACCAATAAGGCAACAAGACAACGATTGTCTATGTCGTCATGTCTGATTGGATCTCTGCATTTTATGACTGTGCAGATAAACCAAATAACTGCAGTAAGCATCCTACTTATCTACTGAAATATTGGTGGGTTATAGTTGTAAAGTCAAGGAAAACTGCACATTTAAATCCAGGTTGAAAGGTCACTGATGTGTACGCTTGCTGGAAAATTAATGTGGTCAAATTGGAAATAACCCACTTCAATACAAGAGTGAAGGTTCTCTGTGCTTCAGTATCACAAGAAACAGGAAGACTTCCATCACGGCTCCATGTCGGAATGAGCTGTCTCACCACAGTGCCTTCACGAGCACACAGTCACGTCCTCTACCTGGCATCGCTGCTCCATGCCACCACCCCCCTCCTGCACTAATCCCTCTCTCTGCTGCACGCTGGCACACACACACACACACACACTCTCCATTCCCTTCCAGCTGAATAATTAATGCCAGGCATACTGTGTAATTGGTTGAAGGGGATGTGTGGACTTTCACGTACCCATCTGACCCTGGACCGCTTAATGCAAGGAAACTCACCCATACTAACAAAATGTTTCTATAGATACGTCTATCTCCACACACACACACACACACATACACACACACACACACACACACACACACACACACACATCCGTCTGTGAGCGTACTGCATTTGACGGTGCCCAGACATCGCAGATCATTTAACCCAGCGTTCGTCATTCACATTGACGAGAGGTAATGCCCATTTCTTTGTCCATTTACGGACACGTCTTGTGAGTGTGTGGGGTCAGAGTCTACCAGAGCCATAAACATATAAAAGTGTCACTACTTATCAGTTAACTTAAGGCATGAGTGTGTATTTGTGTGCGTGTGCAGAACTAACACACATGCACTGTGCGTGTGTGTGTGTGTGAGTGTGTGTGAGAGAGAGAGGTGGGATCTTCCGGAAAACTGTGCTAGTCAGAATTACCCTGCGCTAAATCGGTCCATGGTCACATGACCTCCTAATAAGTGCACGTTAATCAGGAAACAAGACGCAGAGTCATGACAGGAGAAGTATAGAGAGACAGACAGGAAGTCATGAGACATTCACACACAACACACACACATCATCTGTTGATTTGACCTGAAAAACAAAATCAATCAATTCAAAGAAGCGTCTACTTAAATAATCACCTTGATGTTATTTTGAAAAACTCAAGAATTATGTTCAAATTGAATTTCCCGTATTAGGAAAGCCAAAACTCACCCTAACCTGACCTGAACATTTTCATTATCTTTAGTATGAAAGGCTCCCAATGTTGCAACATATTGCAATACTTCTGCAACTGCATTGCTGTAATGACTTTGTTGCCCTCAAATGGCTCTGAGGTAATAATAGTCATAATTGTATAGCCTATCATTTTCTTTTCTTTTTTCTTCAAATACACTTGTTTTGGTGGATAGGTCAGGATTATATACTTATTTTATTTGCAGACATCCATTCTTATAGTCTTTGTTACCAAAGTCACCTGTACCCTTGTCAAACATGTCAATGTTTCTCTTACTGAGACGTGTCTGAACATTTTGTGGTTTATTTGTCCAACCTAGGACAGTTTGTTCTTTTTCAGTTTAAACTACCTGCGGAAATGTAAGCAGTAATCCCAATGCCCTGTGGTTTGAACTCTGTCTCATACTGATGACGGCTGTCCTCAATATGGCCCCTAAGCTGCCAGTGCTGTAGTGATTACATTAAACATTTAACATGGGGCTGTTCTCTGCATCCCTATCACGACACATAGGGTATAGTAGGGCGGTCTGCTCTTCAATCCAGATCATGTCTTTGTAGGACAGTCAGTCTAACACATTCCCTATCATCATTCCCTGCATTGCCATTAGCACCACTGAATTCTCTTTGGTCCCTTAATGCATGGCCAAGTCAGATACAGTGTATCAGAGCTAACCTGCTGTGCTCTTGACATTGTGTTGGTTACCAATGGTTATGTTTTTGTTCTGCATCTATAAGTACGTTTCCAACCACTAGAGCTTATTGAGTTCATCAATTTACGTCACATTAACTACAATTATAAATGTGTGTAAGTCAGAGAAACCACTCGTTTTATTGTATTTCAGCAAAGTGTGGCTGCTGTACGGTAAGGTGTAGAGAACAGTGTGATCTATGAGAGCTGTAGGGTGAGGAGTAGTGAGGATTGTGACGATATGGGAGAGGCATGCATGCAATCTCAGTAAAAAACAATATACGCATGTATGCTAGTTTTAGCTACACACACACACAAAACCACAGCTATCTAAAAGTGTATTGACGTGTATGAAAATCTTAACCTTATCACAATACGTGCCATCTGTAATCTCTGATTAAAAAAACACATTTCACACATTCTTTTGCTATATCTAGTTTAATCATGCTTTGCTTATTGGCAAACATACTTCCTATCAGAACATGCCTTGAGGCCATTTCTGAATTGTTTGGGCATGTACTCTCCATCATGCAGCCTAATATAATCCATATGGAGTGAATGCACAAGGTGATGCATAAACTAAAATAGCATCATGGGCTAATAGGTGTCTGTAGTAGGACTATAGCTAACTTACAATAACAGTTTCATAGCATGCATCATTTATGTAAAGAATTACTAATTTTTCGTCTATATGAAACAGACTGCTTTGAAAACGTCCCTTAAGATGACTCACTTTCACTGACCGCGCAGGTGAGTCAGAATACCACGCAAGATCGAGCAGTCACGATTATCAGACTCAGACGCCTTACGTTCCTGCTTGCATATGCGCTGAACGTCTGCCCTCTTGTGGTGGCGGGGTGTCAGTGACTGTGAGAGGCGGAGGCTTTACTGATAAAATAAGCACAGTTAGAAAAAAATATATGATACATGTTCCATGGGCTATAGGCTACTACTAAGAGGAAAGAGATTGTAAATCACGTTCAGGTGGTCAATATTAATTTGAGATGCATTTAATTCACAGTACAAAAGTTACAAAATTATTTTTTTAAGCAATGTTTTTCATAGTCATTTGTTATAATATGCGCACAGTCAGGATTTTTTGAACTATATGAATCTAAGAACATTTACATGTCATTAGCTTACTAGCTCAATTAATTAAATGTACACAACCAATTAAGTCAAGCCATTTGTGAGAGATCATGCCCACAAATGCCTTTATTGTTAATGGGGGCCCCCTCACATCTGGGTGGGCAACAATACAAAGTTTGCTATTCCTAAATAGGGTGTGTAAACAGGTTTCATTTGAAGAATGAGGGGACAATCTGAATCACCATGCCGTTTTTAAGGTGTATGGAGCCAGTAAGGCTGCAAAGTTACATGATGTAAAATGTAGAATGAGCATGATGAAAAGTTGAAAACAGAATACACCAGGCAGGCTGCCGTGCATTTATGACATTTGATTTAGTTGATAATTGTGTTGTATATTCTATTTGATTTGTTGATGATTAAACTGATTGTGTTTCTTTAGGTTGGAGGTGCGATCGCTGCTATTGTTGGGAAGTGCACGGGATAGAGGCCCCTCCCCTTTTCCTTCCCACTTGCATGCTGTGTGTGCGTGTGTGATTTGTATAATATTTAGTGTGTGTGTGCGTGTGTGTGCGTGTGTGTGTGTGTGTGTGTGCGCGCGCGCATGCTAAACTATAGAGGTATTTTTGGTAGGGTGGTCCCCTAGACTACCTCCTACTATGGACCACGCTGCCCTATCCTATTTTTTTTGGCTGGGGAGCGGGTCTGGGGTCCCTGGTGGTTTGTGTTTTGGGGATGGTGGGAATGGGACTCC
>JAOEGT010025305.1:0-10294 GCA_025447795.1 Speoplatyrhinus poulsoni | reverse complement strand
ATATATACATACATATATATACACATATATACATACATATATATACACATATATACATACATATATATACACATATATACACACACATACACACATATATACATACATATACATACATATATACACACACATATACACACACATACATATATACACATACATATATACATACATACATACATATATACACATGTATATACAAATATACACATATATATACGTATATACATATATATACATATATATACACACATATATACCTATATATACACACATATATATACACATATATATACATATATATACACATATATATACATATATATACACATATATATACACATATATATACATATATATACACATATATATACATATATATACACATATACATATATATATACACATATATATACATATATATACACATATATATACATATATATACACATATATATACATATATATACACATACATATATATACACACATATATACATATATATACACACATATATACATATATATACACACATATATATATATATATACACATATATATATATACATATATATACACATATATATATATATACATATATATACACATACATATATATACATATATATACACATACATATATACACACATATATATACACATACATATATACACACATATATACACACATATATATATATACATATATATACACATACATACATACATATACATACATACACACACACATATATACATGGCACAGAGGTAAAGGTCATGACCGTTGACTGCCTGCCAAAAGGATATGTGCTTGATCCCAGACATGCCCAGTCTACCTCTAGGCATGCTTGACCAAGATGTATAATCCCTACCTTGCCATTTGCATCTGATAATCTATAAATGTTATATACAGGACATTAGAAATAGTGTTTCATCTAGCTAGTTAATAGGTAAGGAACAGGAGATAAAATGATCATACCAAATACAGCTCTGCTGCTTCTTTCAGTTTGGCAGAGAATGCAACAGCAAACCTGCTGCCCAACAAAACAAAATATTTAGGCAATTATCTCTTAATTTAACTGGATAGGCGGCACAGCATGAAAATAAAAGTGCAAAGGACAATATACAGTATAGGACAAGTCAATTTACCATTACGATTTGATTTTGTAATCAGCTAATGGTAATGAAAATTATTCCTGTCCTGTATGTTTAGAAACATGAATACTTTCTATATAAAGTAGACGGTGCAGTACTTGTGGCATTCTTCAATTATTATATGATTGCCCATGTTTATAACATAAATGTTATGTTAAATTGAGCATAGCGTTAGTTCAGGCAGGCCACAATGTCTCAACCAGCTGAAAGACCAGCTGATCGCTGCTTTAAATGCATTGGCCAACTCGTCCAGGGTGCCCTATCTATGCTAGCATCCTGATCTCGCGAGTTTCAGTTTAATTCTCTGGCATGTCAGGTTATATCTAAAATGGCTAAGCCTGCCCTTTCCTTTGTTTTTTTTCCATTGAAGCTTGCTGTTCTGTACCTCGCGGACGGTCTTTTGCTGCTCCTAGAAGAGAGTCATACCACTAAATATAATGAACTATATAAGCTTTAAGATAAATTTGGTAACAAGCATTTTCCCTCTCCTTTGAAGTTAATGTATTTTGTACATGGGCCATTTTACAAACACATTTTTTTATAAAACTGCAATGCAAATACATTACTTATGTTGACTAATAGTGGTCCATGACTGAAATGATAGTTACAGTGTATGCTTATCTGATTTGGCCTTAATGAGCCTCCATTATAATTAAATTCATAGGCATTTGTTGTATATTACGCATACCTGAGCAGAATTATAATTTTGCCTCCTGCCCATATGATTTGCTCTGCTTTACATATCAGTTTGGGAACTCTAAATTGAAAACAAATGTTTTCAGTTGTGTAGTCAGGATCCACCCACAAATCAGGCAGTCCAGAGAGGTACTCCAGATGGTGCCCACAACAGTTGTCTGTTTGGAAAATCATCCCCACATTGGTCTTGTTCTGATTGGATTAAGGTAGTCCAATCATGTTAGCACCTGTGGTTGAAAATAATTGTGTTGTTCTGATTAGTTTGATGTAGTCCAATCGCCTGCTTATGATTGGATTGACACTCATTAGCTCTGCAGGTTAGTTCCCAGTCTAAACTAATATGTGATATGGAGCCAATCATAAAGGTGGAACTTGCAATACCAGAACGGTTTGAACCAGGCTAATACAATGCCTTGGTTGAAAGAACAACCCCTTCATTTACTGCTTTACATTATATGATTTTCACAAAATTCTTTACAAATATCCTTTATCATTTACTTAATTATTTATCTTAATTTTTTTCTACATCACCTGGCTTTTTGAAGCACCTGCTCCATAATCACACGCTTCTGCACAACCTTCATATCTTCATTTATGTCTGTTCCTCCAAAGATAACACCAAATGGCACTTTGATGTCTGGTGTAAACATTAGATATAAAGCAAAGATGTCTTGACAATGGTAGAGACAGTTAACATACTTTTAATTTAACTTGACAAGTGACAATACACTGTCATATGCAATGTGATTATATAATCAAATCAGTGTATAAATACGTTTTTAGGCAACATTCACCTAAGAGTAGCCTGCCTGCTTTAAACAGGTGTATAGCCAGTGCACCCTCAAATGGTGGTTTCTGATTGAAAATGTTTGCCACATCGGCAGAAGACCGGAATTCTGATGCGTCTCTGAGATCACAGGTGTGACCTGCTGATTCAACGTGTGCCCTGAGGTAAAAACAACAGTACGTTGTATATTGTAATATACAGTGTAAATTAACATAGGGTTGTTGTGTTTTTAAGGCCATTACTATTACGCTGCTATTATTGCTACAGCAGCTTCACTCATCTACAAATACATTTACCTTATCCTTTCAGCTGTGGTGCAGTTCCCTGTTTTTGGACTGAGGCAGGCAAGAAAAAGTAGTTTCATTTCGTAACTAATATCTTAGCTACCGGATAAAAACATGCATTAATGCATAACGGGAAAATAAAATAGCGAAGAGAGTACTGGTAGCGGTATACTATTTTATTTGGTTGTCAAGCCTGCTGAACTGTATTCGGTCTCATATTTCCTGGACACGTAGCTATTTATGGCATGAGAGGCGGCTAGCCACAGATGAGCGGCTTGTTAATGTTTACACGTGCGTCTCTTATATGCATCCCCAGAAACACGTCCACGAAGGGGAGGGGGGCAGGACTGCACATTTCCGAGTCAAATGTGACCCAGTGTCATGCAGTGCAAGTGTAATGTCTGCATAAAACGCACACACACCACGTTGTTCTTTCGAGAAAAAAAAACGGAATATACACAACAGCGTTCTAAGATGAAGCATTGGCTGTGAAACATGTTTAAATCACTTTTAGGAGCATGCGCAGTCGTAATATGTGGAACAGGCAATAGGTGTCACGCGGTAGTACTGTGACAGTGTGTTTTCAGTGGACTTCCACTTTTTTAATCTCCATGAAAGAGACAAAGACTAGATTTGGAGTTTAAAAATAAACACGTCAGGGATCGCCGATTACATTCATGGAGAACTTGGGAACGTATTTTCATAAATAAAGGTAGTGTATCACCACACACAAAGATAGCAAGTTTATGTTTACACTCTTCAACAGCCAGTTTACCATTGTCTACGAGTTTCAGTATGGCAGATGCTAAGCACATTTAGTAAATGCAAACACCAGCCTATGTTATGGTATGTATGAAAACGCCTGACTAACATCTAATATATATTTTTTATTCGTCTGTACAGTTTAGAAGTACTAGGAACCGGGAGGAATCATCCCCAGCCCATATATGTTGAGAATGGCAAACAACAGGGATGTCAGCGAGAGCACCCCTCTTTTGGAATCAGAATCAATACACAGACCTACACCATCCGTGTTCCAGGGAAGGAGGCTGGCATGTGCAGCCGTTCTATTGGCAGAATCGTTAGAGAGAATTGCATTTTATGGCATCACATCCAATTTGGTGCTTTTTCTGAATAGTCCTCCTTTTTACTGGGAGGGAACTCAGGCAAGCCAGACACCTTTGCTGTTCATGGGAATTACTTATTTGATTTCACCATTTGGCGGCTGGTTGGCTGATGCATACCTTGGGAAATTCTGGACAATTTCTGGTAGTTTGATCCTGTATTTTGCCGGTATGCTGTTTTTCCCCTTCATTGCAAATGAGAACACTAGAATAGGTCTATGTGGTGAAGAGATGGCTTTCCCAGTACAGCCTGCTGAGTGTCTGAGCATGAATAGTACCCCTCCCAGCAATATTACTTGCCCTACACGAAGTCTGTATTGCCGTCCTGCGATCTACAGTGGACTCATCCTAATTGCTTTAGGTGTGGGGACAGTGAAGTCCAACATTACTCCCTTTGGGGCAGATCAGGTAGTGTATCAAACAACAACTCGTACATACCACACATTCTTTCACATTATGATTCAATCCATTCTATGAGGAACTACATTTGTCTGGGGTATCATTCCTTTTTGAGGTTAGCCCTCCTTAAGTTCAGACATGCAGTGTAACAACGACTGTTGTACTGTGGCTGTTGAATTTACATCCCAGGTGACTGTAATCACTCACTTTACATAGTAGCAGCATTTAGTCCTGGGTGTTGCTTTGAAGGCCACCCATTCACCGCCACTACACTAGGCTCTACTCTACGCTAGCAGAAGAATATTAGTAATGAAGAAGTGAAACCTGTCACATCCTTTTGCATGACAGAATTATGCTAGGATTGCCCAGAATTCCACCACCTCATACATACACATAAATAAATAAATAATCTAAACAGAAGTGGGGAATTACATTTTAAATATGATTTATTTTGAATAGCATTTATACAGTCATATGGCTTTATTAATGTAAGCAGTGGCCATTTTTCAGATAGGCCTACTTACCAGAAAATGTTTACAGGAATATAAATTAATTTGATATTTGAACAGTTCTAGTAGTACAAAGCAATACTTTACAGTGGAAACGGCAATTGTATGGAATACATTTGATATTAGTAATGTATAACAATAATGTAAGTCTACGTGATTTTAACTTTTTCCTAAATTAAAAAAGGATGTAGTTTCCTCATTTACTTTCTCTTTCAGTGCATACTTCTTCAGACAGGTGAGCATGAACTCAGATTTGGCAGGTTGTAAAAACTGGTCAGTTTAAGAAAGGGCTTACCAGAATGTAAAAAAATAAATTGGAGCGTTATTTCACTTGAGCAATATATCACAATAGCATATCTTTTTATGAATTATTCTAACTCTTAGGTTAAAGACAGAGGTCCAGAAGCCACACGCCGATTTTTCAACTGGTTTTACTGGTGCATCAACTTGGGAGCCATTATGTCGCTGGGAGGTGTGGCGTACATCCAGCAGAATGTGAACTTTGAGGTGGGCTACATGATTCCAGCAGTGTGCCTGGGGGTGTCCTTCTTTGTCTTTCTGTTGGGCCGCATTGTCTTCATCAACAAGCCGGCTGATGGCAGTGCCTTCACGGACATGTTCAAGATACTAAGTTTTGCCTGCTTCTCCTCAAAGATATCAAAGGAACCAAGCCTGCTTCGGTGAGAGGTCATAACTGTCTACATAACTTGTAACTAGTGCATTTGTTACTAAGACAGAAAGGAGCAGAATTCCACATAAGTAGGGTCCAGGTGGAATAAACCGGGCACATACAGTAGCAGCTGATTTAATATCAAACACATTTTATATTCCTACCCCAATATTAGTACATTGTTATTACTATTAATAGCGGTTCTGTATGACTGGAAGGGAACCAGGAGAATGGTACCACATGATGTTGATGATAGAGCCTGATATGAAATACTCTTTGATCTCCCTGTTCAGCTCTTTTTTTTCCCTCTAGTTCAAGTAGTGATCATCATTCCCTTTGGAGGGAAGTTAATGCAAAGTCCCGTTACATGACTTTGAACCAAACTAGCACAATTGGTAAAAAAGGAAAACCTTGACATTGAATATTTAAGTTGGCCAATCCTACGGCCTTTCAAAAATTCCTTATTAAGGCATTTTCTCCAGAGATGAGGATTATTGGCTTTAGAATAAAGTTTCTGTCTTATCTTTGACTGGAAGTGCTGTTATTTAAGGCAAAGCATTCATAGAAAAGGCTGATTAAGCCTTCCATCTCACGAGTATAGTTTGATCTGCAACTCTTATTTGTTAGCAGCAAAAAAGTCCAGTTTATTTCTATCAAGCATGCTTTTGCTTTGAACATTGATTTTTCTTCCCTTACTTTAAAAAGGCCTAGACCAACAATGCTGGATAGTGCCAAAATGATCTATGGAGGAAGATTCCCAGAGGAGAAGGTGGATGAGGTGAAATCTCTGGTGAAAGTCCTTCCGGTGTTCTTTGCTCTGATCCCATACTGGATGGTATACTTTCAGGTGTGCATTACAAACATCTATATCCTCTTGTGTTTTCAGGCATGTCTTAGGTCTGTATAGGTCTGTATGAAACATGCATGTAGACGTAGACAAATAATAACAAACACATCATACATTATATTACATGCATGCTGTAGACAGTGTGCCCACTGTATATGTTGGTGATCAATACAAGGTCATCAATAATCTCCTGTTTGTATTGCAGATGCAGACTACATACATCCTGCAAAGCTTCCATTTGAGAATTCCCATTAGTGGCTTCAACACTTCTGACCACAGCAAGGTAAACTACACTAATACCAGAGAAGATAGTGGTGATGGAGTTAGCTGGAGATAAAGCAGGCAGTGGGTCGTTCTGCAGTTAGTAGGTCATGTTAACAGTCGTAGGCAACAGCTGGAGGCTGTGAAGGCTGCTAATGCACAGGGGGATTATTCCTTATTCCTGCGTACAGATTAGCAAGCGGGCTATGAGTGTGCTGTGTCTGCGTCACAGCAATGCCTCTATCTAGACCCCATTCCCTCTGACTAGGTGCAGGCGTACACACACATACAGATCATAAGCATAGTTGACGGGACTCCTTGAATCCTGCAGTACCCTCAATTAAAGATGTTCAACTCCTCAAAGTGTTGAAGAAAAGACGAGACTTGTATAGGCCTACACGGCACCTCTTATTTGCCTTTTTAAATGGGCACATTTAAGGTGACAAATGAAGTGCACAGTTCTCACTCAAATGTGAAATGAAACGACTGACATTACTGTCCTAGGCTGCTGTGGGGTGAGTTAATGATGTAAAGGCAATGTGTGTACAGGTGGTGTAGTCACCTGCCTGCACTGAATACGTGCTGTAGGACACAGTGTCTTAGTTTGATACATGTAGTACACATGCATGCATACAGTACACATTCATATTCTACAGTGTGTGAGAGCACTGAGCTGGAACAGAGGTGGTACATGCTGTTTTATCAAATAAGGAACTGGGTCTTTTCTGAAGCCAGTCTCTGCATTTCACAAGATCAATAGGGAAGTGAGATTAAACACCTCTGGTTTGGTGATTCAATCCCTCGACTCACCTGACACCTTTCAGTGGCAAAACATTAATAATATATCATGTTGTCCATTAAACAAAACTGTAAATTATATAAATACATTGAATAAATGTTTTGGTTGACAAACATGTTTGTTGAATAAATGTTTAGTTGATGTTTTGGTTGACAAATACTTTGCAGTAAATATTTGTTGCTGGTATTTTTCAGTATCGGCATTGCATACAATGTGTGGCAAAGAACTTTTTTTAATCTTTGCGTGAAGTTGATACTTTCACAATATCGTAGCTTCAGCTGGACCGCTGCTTGCCTCTCAAACCTGGACGTGGGAAACATTCAGCATTTCAATATGCAAAAAAGGGAAGAAAAAGTTCTGCGGCACAGCACACATTGCCCATAGTTACTCTAATAACTGGAAATTCAATTTGAGAATAAATGTCACTGTCAAAACTATAAAACCGGAGTGGCATTGGGAGCACAGATGGCATTTTATTGATGTAAAATAGCATTCCTTCCGTTTTACATACCGTAGCGGCACACCAACCAGGATATACTGTCTAAGTAGCCAAAATTTGTAGATGTATAGGAATGTTCAAATAAGGCATAGCTATTCTTATGAATGGTGTAGTTTCTTTCTGATTCTTAAAAATAGTCTTTTGCGCAATTGTTTATTGTTTATCCATCATTTCACTCACTATTCACTGTGCATATTTTCAGAGCATTAGCATGTTTTAAAATGTGAGCTCACTGAATACATTGTGTGACATAATTTGGATTACAGCTAATTTAGTATTTAAAGTGTATTTATTAAATAAACAACAGCTCTTAAGCAATGAATTTGAATGAAATGCTTGGTCTTACAGTAGTGCACATACTCTGTAGTCACAAGATGATCAACAAGAAAGACAAAAAAGTTTAAAATATTTTGTATTTTTAATAAAAATGGATATGCATGAAAGCATGAAATTAAATACAGAATTAGGTGACCAACTGTTTGGTTCTGTCCACTTGGGGGCACCAAAGCAATATCAAGCCTACAGTACAAACACACACACACCCACTCACTGTTAGAGGACTGAACTGAATGCACTGCCATTCTCTATTGTTTTTCATGCCATGTGCCTTTTGCACTCCTCCATTTCTCCCTCACGTCTTCCCTGCGGATTCCCGGCAGATGACATTCCGCTTCCCTGCCGCCTGGCTGACGATGTTCGACGCCGTGCTCATCCTCATGCTGATTCCCCTTAAGGACAAAGTGGTGGACCCCATCCTTAAACGCCGCGGCCTGCTGCCCTCCTCGCTGATGAGGATTGCTGTGGGGATGTTCTTTGTCATGTGCTCAGCTGTGGCAGCGGGTGAGTCTTAACAGAGGGGCCAGCCAAACATCCTGGCTTCAGACTTAAAGTTAGCCTCTGTCTTCTAACATACATGCCACTCAGTCAGCAGCGTTTCCCCTCCAATGCTTTTCATTATTATAGAAACATAAAGTTGATCTGTGATAAGTACTTTTCATGCACACGTCTGGTTTTGTCACAGATGTGCAGGGAGGTAGTTGTTTTATCTAATGGACAGTCTTTCACAACTTTGCTGTTTTTCAAAGTTGCATTCATCAGTAAAATTACTAGTAAAGAAAACTAAGCATCAAGTTGTACAACAAACACCAATGTCAAAAACCTGTGCTTTTCAACTGGATAGATCTTCATCACCTTTATTAAATCTTAAGTGGTTGCTGGTTGTCTTGTCCTTTGTTTTCATCTAATATCTCATCTAGCATCTAATTATTGGAGGGGAAGCTTTATTCAAAACTAATAAAATGTCTGGATCATTATACTGTAGCTATTTTAAACTTTAAATTGCTGCCCCCTCAAAGCAATGGTGGGGGAAATACTGGAGTCACTACAGCCAAGCCAATGGCCGCAGGCACACCTTATTGTGTGTCATATGTGTCTTATTGTGTGTCATCATTACACGCATGTTTTTGACATCATACTATTTTGTCTACTTCACATTTGTGCTGTCTAATGTATTTATGATCGGATTTTGCTCTATATGAGCTAAGGAGATTTTTCGACAAATGTTAACTGGCCTAAATAAAGTTGGTTGTCTGCATTCTTAATAATACAGCACTCTATCCTCCTGAGCTGTTATAGCTCAGACCTGGTCAAGACATAAAAAGCCCCAAGGTGTTCCTTATTTCATCAGTCTTACAGTACACAGTGGGAGCTGTGGCATCTCATACTTTGGTTCAGTTTGGCTGCACCCGCATCCGACAGCGTCACTCAGTCAAATTCTGTTCCAGCTTGTGGATTATCTTGGAAATGTAGTCTGGGCCCAGCCTGTCAGTGCCACTGCATTGATCTATTCAGGCTAAAGCATTTTGACTGAGACTAGCCTTGAGGCCGGCAAACCATTAACACACTTCAGAGCTTGTTTTTATTCGGCCGTTTTTTTTTTTCCTCTCAGAAGCACCTCCGCTCCAGAATGTGAACAAACTGTCGTATGTGACCTTTCAAGTACTGATTAATTTAACGGACTGCTAATTGCTACTGGGGCTGTTTCCCCAAAAAATGTAGTTAGTTTTCACTCTTAGAGAGTTGACATTAAAACAACAATGAATCATCATAATATATTGTACATAGTACATAACTACTGTCCATCTGTGTATCTGTAACCCTGCGTGTAACATTTCCACCTGCTACTTGTCTTAACCCTCCCGCTGTCCTATGGGTCAAAATAACCCGGTGCACTTGCCAGTAGCGGGCAGCAACCACAACACGG
>JAOEGT010025294.1:0-10294 GCA_025447795.1 Speoplatyrhinus poulsoni | reverse complement strand
TCGTGTACCTGTTATGTTGATGTACGCCTTTTGGTTTTTGAGTTTGTGTTCGCGTCTTTGAGTTCTTTCAGTTATATTAAAGAACGAGCCACATGGCTCGTTGCTTTTCAGCAGCGGTGTCTTTCTTTTTTTTGTTCGTTTGCACTCGCCTCACCACATCCCGGCGTTACATTCAGTTCATAACCTGAAAGTAAATCCTAGGATGGTTAATTGAATATAAATGTTAAAGATGTTAAATGTTATTTCATGTACAGCTTGGATTATATTCAGGAAATGTGTAAGGAGAGTTTTATTTAATATGTTAATAAATGCATTGTATTGGAACTGGTTTACACTGCTTTATTGGTGACACACTGTCAGGAAGTACCTCATTCAAATATGTGAGAAAAGGAACAACAGGAAATATTTTAGTAAACTAGGAGGAGATGATCAAATATACTATACTGTATTGCAGATCATTATTGTTACGTACATTTGATCATGTAGCTAATCCTGAACTTTGTAAAGCAAAAACATCTAGGCAGAGTTAAAGGTATAGTAAGCGATTGTAAGCTAATACACTTTTTGTGAAATTCACTAAATATCTCCTTGTGGTCCGCTATCTTATTTATTTATTGATTTATCTATTGCTACACAACAATATCCTATCTTCACAATGTGTTTCCAATGTGTGGGGCGGAGCTAATGAGGGAGCATATGACACTGATTGAAGGGAGAGGTGTTTTTGTTTTGATCATTCAAATATCAACAAGCTTTCTCCAGAATGACTTACTATACCTTAAATAGTAGCAGCTCCAGTCAGACACAATCATACTGTACCTAAAGAAGTATAACACACCATGCATGTTATTTAATTAGTGAAGCCTCAATGCTTAAAGACCATACAGTATATACCCTGTTCTTAACACAAAACCAACAACCACTGAGTCCATCCTTTCTTTGTGAGTGGGGCGTATTCACGTTTTCAAACAAGTACACAACTTCAGATCACAGGCAGCAGGGTTCCTGTGTTTTCCTTTTATCTATTCTGTGAACAGGTGTAGTGCCAGCCTGACAGACTGTGTGGTGATGTACGTAGGTTGGACTATGGGCCTTGCAGACACCGTGGTGCCCTTGATGATAGGCCTACGTGCTTCCCATCAGGGTGTCTATTAGAATGGAAACATTGTGCATTCCATATTGTGCAATACAAGAGCCACTTTAATGAAATGAATGTGGCATGTTAAAATGTCTCTGAGTGCTTTCTTTAAAGCCATTGAGCAATTAGACCTAGTGTTCCAATCCAGGGGCAAATTTTTTATTTGATCTGTGTGTACACATCCCAAACAAAATGGAATTAATGATGCAACACGCTGAGGAAATGCCTCATCTCATGAAAGGGTGAGAGTCCACGACCCGATTCCTCCATAATGAAGGATAAAGAAGCTAGGGCTTTAAAAACAATCTATTAGAAAAGGCAATGTGAATCCTCAATGCTCACGCACTGTGTATTTAGCAACTGCTGAAACGTATAACCTATATCTTGTCTTTAAGACCTAAATAGCTTTGCACTGTGTGAGGTAAATGCTATTTTAAATTATCCATTGTGAAGGCAGATGGTGCTTAGAATACATCATAAGCCAATATGACATATGGCCTATACTTCCACTATAGGTTATATGGCACTATACTGTATATTCTAGTATTAGCTAGTGTCCTTATCATGTAACTATATTACATTTATCAGTATACTGTATAAATGATTATGTAATACACTAATCAAACAAGACCATGTGTGGTTATATTAATCATTCATGTACAGTAACAATTCTTGACATTTATATTAAATGCTTATTGACATATTGAACATATACAATCATTCTATAATAAATATATAATTATTATATGGTTACAGCAACGATATGACACCCTTATTATACCTACATGTATTCTTGTTGTCTAATATACATTGTACCATATTTAACTATTGAATAAGCTAATATGTCATATAGGAGTGTGTCAAAACTATATATGGCTTTACTTTTGTTACATTTGACAAATCCAGATAAGTAAACCTGTTTATATAATATTCTTACCATTTATTGTATTATTATTTTGTCAAACACCCATGGGCAGAGTCAAGTTGCTGAAGCATGTGTTGAGCATGAAGCCATACGTTCTGTTGGCCTAGATGAATTCGTCATAACAGGACGTTGCCGTGACATCTTGATATTTTCTCAGTGCTGAGATGAAGAGCTCACACCAAAGCCTCACATAAATACTCATCCCAAGGAGGTGCCGGACACATTGCTCTCCGTCGGCAAATCAATAGCTCTGACCACCAGCGACAACCAAGGCTTCACCAGGCACTCGACAGAGCAGCTGCAGCTCAGAATCACATTGTATAAAATAAATGTAAATTTTACCGTAAAAAATACGGTAAGAATTCAGTAAAGAGTAAAAAGCCGTATTATTTACAGTAAAGTTCTACCATATTTTTCGCAGGCTGCAAGGTGTTGGTATATTCCTGTGTATATATTCAATGGTGGCTTCTAAGGCAGGGCCTTCCCATTTTCTATATTCAAATAATTGTTCTATATTCCCAAAAAAAGTCAGATCTCCATTGAAGTATGTCCTCATAAGCCCACCTTGGTCGTGTGAGGGCCACAATTTGTTCCATCAGAATGGCTTTACAAGGCTATGCCACACAATTTAAGACATAAAATATTACAAGCTTATTCAGTGGCAGACTAAAACAGCTGATTTTCTCACATAAAACATATCAGTTTTGGGTGTTTAGGAAAATAAAGACTGTGTCCATATAATTTGTCTCCTGTGGAAGTGTAGTGGTTGTTAATTGATTAAATGAGTACTAAAAGAAATAACTATCATCCTCTGACTATCATGCTGTATAATCTCATTAGCTGTTTTATCAGTGTAAAGTAAAGCACACACTGTATGGCCGTGAGTGTGATGTATGCATTTTCATTAACATCTGATGAGCTATTTATTGCCTGTCTGCCAATGTTGTTGATTGGTTTTGGCAGCAACATGTTTTTTTTTTTACGAGTAGAGAAAAGCTTGTCCATGATAAGATTATAATTATGCTAGATTTGTGGTCTATTTACCAAGCACTTCTAATTACAGCACGTGTGCACACGAATGAGTGCGATCGCACAGTAAGAAGATTCACACACAGACACGCAGTAAGACAGATTCTAACCTTGGAAAACCACAAATCTGCAGAAAGATCTCCAAGGAAATAAACAGTGACACTGACTCACGGCACATTTATAGTGGTTGCCATGATAACAAGGCTGCTTTTGCACGTTATAAAATGTATTAAAACATTACTAAGTAAACTCACCATTGCAAGGTCTGAAATACAAGGCTCAAGCCTTATGACTGCAGGCTGCATTGAGGAAAAGCAATAAGCGGTGAAATAGCATTATCCAAAGGCAGCTGTATTGGCAATGGTGTTGGATGGGCCTTTACAAAAGACAGACGGACTCATTCATTCTGGTGAACATGAAGAAGATTATGCCAGACAACAATTTAGCATAAATGGCTATTTAATTAAGGCCAAACAAAGTCTTAAAGATTGTGTAAAGCAAATACATTTAGATTTATTTGGAAATACATTATATATGTTAGAAATCCATTCCTCCTATTGTATTGTAGAGATAGACTGTTAAACTGTATTTCATAATTTCTCTGTTCAGGATTTTTTGAGAGGGCCAGAAACGGGGGACTATATACGTAGATGGTCAGCCAATTTGCATACCCCTCCTCGTAACACCACGAGGATATAAAAGTGTTGAGAGCGTTGGAATCAGCTCAGTATTTATCCTGCTCCAATGCAAGTTATTAGATGACTAAATGTACTGTCCTTTAACAGCCTACAATTCCATAGCTAAATCACTAACTGTACTTTATCAGCCTACAGTCTGATAGCTGCAGAAATAAGCATACAATCTAGCTGAGAGTCAATGTGCATTAACACCCTGTCACGTCCTGCGGTCCATCTCCCCTGTATTCCTTCCCGTGTGTTCCCTTCACTGTGTTCCAGTCCGTCTTTCCCCTGTGTTCCGGTCCGTGTTTTCAACGTGTTCCTGCCCTTATCCAAGTTGTGTGTTATTGATTTCACCTGCGGCTTGTTGTCTGTGTCGAATGGTTTGTCTTGTCTTACTGTATTTAAGCCCTAGTGTGTCGTATGGTCTTGGTCGGAACTTCATTTTATGTCAGCCCTGTGTTTTTTGTATGTGTCCGTTGGTAAGCCTGAATAAACCCCTGTATCCTGAGAACCTGCGTGTTGTGCGTTTGGGTCCACCCCGCCATAGAGCAGGACACACCCGACTGCCAAATCCAGTCGGCATTCTCATGTTCATATCAGCATCCAAATAATCCAACTGTCTTTATAGAGTTAAATCCTCTTTCCAAAATAAAATATAAACCACATATCCAAATGAAAAAATCAAATTCAACATGATAGATTTACTTGACAAGTACAGAATCTCACTACATCTGCAGGTGTCATGCCAAAAAGTGATCTGCTAAAATGTGATCTGTTAGAGACCGACGAGAGCAAACACAGCCTTTTATAATAACCAATCTACTGTAATAATTTTTACCAGTATACATCTATTTAAAGTGAAAACACAACTCATAAAATGCACGTCTGAATTTTGCAATCAATGTTCGGCTGAGGATACCTTTTTGGCACAGCACCGCGGCATCGAGATTACGTAGAACTCGCGAAGGGTGTGGTCACAGCGCCTTCTGCTGACACACCCCCAGCGCTTGAGAACAGATAATGCTGGTTATATTTTCACGCTTTGAAACGTAATTGTATATACGTGCCGACATTTTTATTCATTCAAATTTATCTGGGTGGTAAATATTACCTTTTTCTGAGCTGTGACAAACTCAAAACACAAATGTATGTCTGCTTTACACAATCCTTAACAAAATTGTCTTACCCTTAAAAGCTATAAGGCAGTTAAATCAAGAGACATAAAGTAGGAATCTGAGTGTGGGAAGAAGAATTATACAGTATATTTGTCTTTATTAGCTAAATTATAATTCAATGTTTTGACATTTTAATCATTAGCGTAATTATCTTTCTGAATTGCACATAAAATAAATATTTTATTAATTTATAATTTTATCCAAGTTATTGTTTATAGTGGCATTTAAAAGTGCATATCTGACTTAAAGGGCGAGTCAGTTATTCTCGTGAATGCTTGCTAACTTCGAGCTCAAATCAAAACAAAATCCCTCCACAGTGCTGCTTCACACATTGAAACGCATTGTGAAGCAAACATAGTACTACGGCTTTGTTGTTGTGAGCCATGTTCGCCACTTTATGTTCCTATTTACGAAGTAAGGGCTGTGTAGAAACTACCGGATTATTGTATCAGCACACAGAAAATGGCAATGTTAGCAAAATGTGAGAAGATTTTTGGTGAATTTGACATAAAGTGTATTATCTTACAATTAGCTTGCAATAGCTGACTTTACAGTACCTTTTAAAGGGTGAATGCAATAAGGGCAATGTTTTTATTACTGATGTCAAGGACTTTCTGGAGTTGCGCCAATGGAATTAAACAGAGGGAAACTGTTGTGAATGTACTGTAATTGTCTAAGATTTATATATGATTATGATTATTATGTTATTAGGCAGACTGTCCTACTGTAAAAAAAATTGATTTGGTCCAGAATGAAAACTGCAGAGCATGCTGGGAAAACAGACTAGATAGAGCTGCCTCTGCCGCAGTGCCAGCCACTGACAATCACAAGACTAACCACAACGTCTCCCCAGACATGCCTGTTTCTAGTGCACATCGCTCTCAAGCATTTATGTTACCACAGCCAATCAAAGTGTAAAGGCGGAACAGGAGTCAGACCACAGGGTGACCTAGAAGCAGCACCCCACCACCAACCCCCCATGCTCTCACATCAATGTCGCCCTGCCTCATAGCTGCGTGCCTTTGACAGCACAGCATGAGGCCGGCAGAGGCCTGACAATGATCTGAAACCTCCTTGTAATCTGCTCACTAAATGCCAAGTTCACTACAGCTTCACAAGCATACAGACACTGTCCCCCTAGCCCTGTGTCAATGTCAAGGACAATGTTGGCCTATTTGTCACCAAAGTAACATGGGAATACACTTCTGACAAATTGTGTGTCTCTTATTTTTGTCTTGTCCAATTGTGGGTTAAGGTTAGGGGGATCATTTCCTATGTGAAATGTAGGCTTGTGAAGTTCTTTGAGACTGAAGTTGCGATTAGGGGCTTTAGAAATACACTTGACCGGACATCAGTAGCCTGGGTCTAATACCCACAGGGACATGGAAGATGACAGACTTGCTGCTTGTAAACTGACCAGTCAGCATGCTGCATGGCATTGTGGGAAACTGATTTCATGGTTGTATATGCTGGGAAAAGCTTACTTTAATCTTTCTGTCACAGTCACTAAGTGGTTGTTTGTGATAAAGAGGAGTGGTAATAAAGCAGATTAATCTGCTATGGGGCTTGATTTGTATAGGTATTAGGTCTACAGAGAATGCAACAAAATCACAGCATTAGAGTCTTATTTGTTTGTTATTTGTCCAATTAGCCTACTGGTTAAATTGGGCAATAAATGACATGTAGTATGTGTTGTAGAAATTGAAATACAAATGCTCCTAACTTTAAACAATACATTTTTACTATTTCAATACTAATATAAACAAAGATCAACTTGTGATTAGTTTTGATTGGCCAAGACAAAAGAAGTATGTGCTGGCATCAAGCCAGGCTACTCAAATGGGATATAAAGTCTGCCTGATAACACTTAATGAAATTCTTATTTGGTGGGACATGAGGCTCTGTCTTTCTATTTGCTGAGCCTGGCATCATCACTATGAACAAGTCAGGGTAATCAATGTTCTGGCAGGGTCTTTTGGGGGAACATTACCTGTCCTCTAGCTTTGTGTTATAGATTCTTCACAAGTTGTGTAAAAGGTTTAAACACATACGCATACAGTATAGTTGGCTAATAACAATAGCAGAAAATGGCTGAAAAGTATAGGACGTCGTGTTTTCTTATGACAGGTTTCATAGACATGGATTAAGCCTAGTCCAAGACTTAAACAAAAATTCAATGATGATATCCATTCAAAAACATTTTTAGTCTATGAATATGCTTAGTCTATGAAACTGGCCCTTAAAATACTTACTGTAGCTACAAACCAAGATAACTGTGATGGAAACAACCTAATGAAAAAGACTGAAAATGTAAAGATATAGAAGAAGATACAGAAGAATGTTCTCAGGTGCTCATCTTTGCTCATTGATTTCAGACTTTTTCCTCTGGAAATTGTGGCTGATGGATGAATTCCTTTGAGACATACGTAAGTTGCAAGATAAAGTATGTGAACCCTTTGGAACTACCTGGATCTCATCTTAAACTCAATTAAAATGTGAGCTGATGGTCTGTAAACTATACCACACATGTCTTCATGTTTCTATTGAACACACAGTGGAAGCATTCACAGTGCAGGGTGGAAACAATATATGCACCCCTAGGCTAATAACTTCTCCAAAAGCTAATTGGAGTCAGGTGTCAGCAAACCTTGAGTCCAGCCAATGAGGCAAGATTGGAGGAGTTGGTTAGAGCTGCCCTGCCCTACAAACGGCACACAAAATATTTGAGCTTGCTATTCTCACGAAGCATTGTCTGATTTGATACATGCCTCAATCAAAAGAGCTATCAGAAGACCTAGTGTAAGATATAAAATTGTTGACTTGCATGAAGCTTAAAAGAGTTATAAAAGTATATATAAAAGCCTTGATGTTCACCAGTCAACAGTTAGACAAATTGTCTATAAATGGAGAAAGTTGAGTGCTGTTGCTACTCTCCATAGGAGTGGCTGTCCTGCAAAGTTGACTGCAAAAGCACAGCACATAATCCTCAATGATGTTAAGAAGAATCCTAGCGTGTCAGCTAAAGACTTACAGAAATATCTGGAACATGCTAACATCTCTGTTAACGAGTATGTGATACGTCATACACTAAACAACAATGGAGTCCATGGGAGGACACAACGGAGGAAGCCACTGCTGTCCAAAAGAACATTGATGCAAAAGAGCACATGTATGTTTCACAGCGCTTTTGGAAAAATATTCTGGGACCCATGAAACAAAAGTTGAGTTGCTTGGAATGAACACAACGCTATGTGTGGAGTAAAACATGCACAGCACACCAACATCAAGACCTCATCCCAACTGTGAAGTATGGTGGAGGGAGCAGCATGGTTTGGGGCTGCTTTGCTGCCTCAAGGCCTACTCTACATATGTAAAGTCAGACTGGGACACAGCGCTGGCTAACTGCGTCAGTACCCGCCTACTTGACAAGCGAGGTATTTTGATTGACATGCAGGACGACCAACTACGTAACTCAATGACCAAGTCGGACCTTAAACTTACAATGAGGAAAACTAAACAACAGGACTCTGTCTATTTACAGGTCTTGTAAATCTGTAAAATGCGTAAGCTATGTTTACTGCTTAAAATAAATGTTTATTTTAAATGAGTAAATAAAGCAGTGCACTAGCTTTTTTTGATTGATTTCTGCTGAAATCCAGGCAATTCCAAATGGTACAAAATACTTTTTCACACAACTGTAAGTAAATGTGGCTAAACCAATAAACTAAACTCAGGAAAAGACATTCAATATTGTGAATAGGAACTACTGGTAACAAATCAGTATTGCTCATATCTGCACCTAGTGTTTGTGTAGACAAATGGGAGTAGTTTCTCTGAGTACCAGATGGCTAGTAAAATATGCCTCTGACAGGCAATTATTTTCCTTGAACATATTAGAACACTATTAGAACACTATTAGACACAGATCACATTACCGCACAGATAGGATATAATTGACGAAATTCACATGTAAAGGTACAGTAGATGTTATCATGTTTTCATCCAATTGGTCTAAACACACTTCTAAGGGAGTTTAAGTGCAGTTAATACTGTTAGATAAATGGCAGAAGTTGGAGAACAATGTAAATGTACCCCCAAGGTAACTGGCGAGGTATACATTTTTCAATAGTGTTGATTGCTGATTATAGTATACAGTAAATCTTTTTTATGTTCTCCTTTTGGTTGTCAAAATGTTTGAGACCCACTGTCCTATAAGATCGCTGAGGTGATCGGCTGAGTTTGGTTCTTTCCCAACTGTACCGTGAGCGCTGTCGCTTTGTTCAAATGCAAACAGTGCAAACACAGAGAGGGCAGTGAGATCCAATCAATGGCCCATCCAGGCATGGATAAAACAGCCCAATCAGTGCTGGGGTGGTCTCCCCTTTATCATGGAGGTCTTGTCAGTTTGCCAAACTGAATTTGGCCTCACAATGACAGCACATCATTGGCTCTAAAACATATGTCTATATTTGCTCAAGCAAATTCATTATCTCATGTGAAAATAGCATTATTTCTATCCATGTAAATAATGTAGAAGGGCGTACTAATACAGGCTTGGGGACTTCCCGTTTATAATTCAATAAATACTTTGCAGATTAGGAATAAAAGTTAAAATGATATAAATTTATTTTAAAATAATATATATTTGTATAAATTGTATAAGATTTGTAATGCAAATTGGCACATTTAACCATAATTTTCTATATATTAAACATTTGTCGCTCAAGTTGAAAAAAATTATGAGTTTTGGTCAAGGTGAAAGTAGCAGAAATTGACAAGGTATTTATTTTGCCTTGACACTTTGAAACAGTTGATAACAACTGCACCTTCTATATATCAGGGTTATGAGTGGTTTGAGTGGACAGTGCATGGCTGACTCTATGGAATGTTTTGCTTGATGCTGAATAATGTCACCATTGTCCTCCTGCCAAGTCCAGCAAGGGGGGAATCTTGTTTGCTGCCAAGCCAAAATGGAACGGCTGACTTTCATACTGGTCTCATACCCTCACACATAGCTTGACAGAGCTGAAATCTGTACGTGAAACCCATACAGTACAAGATGTGCACTCTGTCACACACGCACTCACACATGTATTGGTTGGATAATTCAATAACACCATTCCAACAGAGGCCACGCTGCATGCTAAATTGCACAAGTAAATGCAGCCCTAATGAGCTTGAATGCATGTCTCTCTCTGCAATAAGTCATTTTGGATTTCCAATATGAAAAATGAATACAATGCCTTTGTTTTAAATACAACATATGGTATGGTCTCTCTCTCTCTCGCTCTCTCTCTCTCTCTCTCTCTCTCTCTCTCTCTTTCTCTCTCTCTCTCTCTCTCTCTCT
>JAOEGT010025284.1:0-10295 GCA_025447795.1 Speoplatyrhinus poulsoni | reverse complement strand
TCCTCAGCGCCCTGCCAGCGCCAGAAAAGATCGCTATGTGGACACGGGCCTGTAGTATACTGTCCTGTAGTCCATCAGTGGCCATGTGTAAATCTGTCAATCAACTAGCACTGCATTACACTTGACCTGCCTTATTCCTGTTGGTCAGTTTAATAATGGGTAAAGTAATTTTGTCTAGAATGTGGTGAAGAAGCTGTTAGTTTTCATTCTTCTAGTTCTCGCTGAAACCAACTCACAGCGCCCGAACACTAGACATTTTGAAATTGAGACATTAACCAAAAGCCAAAAGGCCTTTAGTTGATTAATTATGTAATACAATTTTATAAATGTTTTATAGTAATAAAAAATGTTGTATTACATGTATTTTTATATATTTTTTACATTTTTTTCATTTCAGTGGAAGTTTACAGTAGAAATCATTCTCTTACCTTACAGAGGAGCGGCGTGGAAGGCATCACGCATACAGACAACAACACAGAAGAAGACAGCGGGTTCGGGAGGAATGGAAGAGAAGATGACAGAAAAAGGGTTTCATTAATGAAATGGTCATAAGATGCCACTGCAGACTAAGCATACACACAAAACAGGTTCGCCCATGAACACTAAACTCGTGTTAGAACCAGACATGACGTATTTACATAAGTTCAGACGTGATTTCAGTTGATTCACATTCAGAATTAAGTGGTAACAAAGACCATACCTGAGTGTATACCTACAGTATATAGTGTAATTATTCAGATTGTGTGATTGACAGTGTCACACACTGTGAGAACATTTGGATGCTATATACAATTATGGTTTGTTGCTGCATATGTCTAGTGATTGGGTATAATCATCATTATCCAGGCTAATGTTCCTCTGGGTGTTTATTCATAGAGCATGTGCAATTGTGTGTGTGTGTGTGTGTGTGTGTATGCTCATTGTCCTTCCTATATGTGTGTGTGCATGCGTGAGTATACAGTATGTACGTGTCTGCTCTTGTCACTGCTTTGTCTTAGTACAATTGTTATACTGTATGTCTCGTGTGTGTGCGTGCGTGTACGTGCGCGTGCGCGTGCGTGCGTGTGTGCGTGTACTTGTTCTATCGCGTTGTCAGCGCTGAAGAGGAGAGGTCTATTCAACGGCGCCAAGGCCTTTCCATTTCACTCTTGCTTTTTCTCTACAGCTTTACTGCTGAGAGTGTACACGTACACACACACACACACACGCGCACACACGCAAGCACGCACAAACACACACATATAGGCGCGCACGTGAAGGCGCCTGCACACACAAGCTGGTAGAGCAGCGCATAAAGGCAAGCGAGTGAATGCAGGAGTGGAGGAGCGTGGCTAATCGCCACTTCCTTGACTTGCGCTGCGGCGGAAGGAAGGCGGGCTGTGAAATCGCTTTGACACGGAGGATTAGCGGCGCTCGCACCACGTGCACCGCCGCACGTGCACGCACGCGCTCAAACAAAGACACGCCTGACCAATTGTCCTGTCTATATATTAAACACACACTGTCTCTGTGTGTCTGTGTGTGTGTGTGTGTGTGTGTGTGTGTGTGGCAGGTTGAACCAGACCAGAACCGTGGTGGAGTGGTGTGGTGCCTTAGGATCACCACTGACCAGCTGGGTCCATCAACTTTTTGTTCTTTAACAACACTACCGCAGGACACACACACACACACACACACACACACATCCACACACACACACACACGCACACATCCACACACACACACACACACGCACACGCACACACGCACATGCGAGCGCGGAAACAAATGCACACGCAGATGCACCCCCGTTCTTGCTCGTGGCGTCATTGCTACGGAAACAAAGCCGTTGCCAGGATACGGAGGACGTGCGTTTGTTTCCTGCTGGATCGCTCCGGAGAAGGGGAATAAAACTTTCAGATCCAACTGTTGCAAAATTGCCTTTCTTGTTAGTCACATGTATGTGTGTGTGTGTGCGTGTGCGTGTGCACATAATACATGTATTTACCTTGTATAACAGCCCTCTGCCACGACGTTGCCAAATACATAATTAACATTTATTCCAAGTCAATTACCAAATTCTGTTGACATTAAGCATATGGATGAACATTTATTAAATATATATATATATATATTTATATATACTGTATATATATATATATATATATATATACCTACAGGTCAGACCACAAGGCACCTTCTACCTGATGCACTGTATAGCTCCAGTGCAAAGTTAATTGACGAGTAACTGATGCATTTCTAATTATGGAAATTAACGTGGTTTATATATTTTTTCTTTCCTTTTGAAGGTGTCAGCATCTGACAAGCCGTCAGTAGGTAGAAAATGTGAAAATTAAGCCAAGGAAAAGTCTCAAATCTACTGTAATTTCAAGAACGACTCAACCTAACTTGACACCGATTTAAAATGGAAAATGGAAGGAAAATGGAGGATCGAGGGATTAGACAGAGGAAGATGTGAAGTGATGGAGAAAATAGCAGGAAGGCAGAAAGAATGTAGTCTGGTGTTCTCATTAATGAAAAGAAAGAATAAAAAAACTTGCAAGAACAGTTTGAGGAGAAATAAATATCTGTCTGTATACCCATACACATGCAAACACGCACACACACACGCAAGCGCACACGCACACACACGCACCTTGCTGTTTTGGTGCTATAGACAACACAAGGCACTTCACTGTGACTCTGGAGGTAGCAATGCTTTAGATTGTTTTTCCCTGCTTCTCTCCAAGCTGCTGTAGTTGTAACCTGTGCAGCCCAACGGGGGCTCAAGATGCACTCCATTTCCAAAAGCAGACTACCAGGTTGAAGGAGGCATAGCCGAGCCCTATAGCATCTACAAACTGGCAACATGAACGTTTTCACATATTTCCCAACCATAACCATGTCTTTATTGTAGCACCGCTGTTAACCAGAGATTTCCACCTTTCCACTGTCCCAAGAACAGCGCCATCCCTCCATCCATCCCTCCATCCATTCCTCCATCCATCCATCCATCCATCCATCCATACATACATACATACATACATACAATCAGTACATAATAGGGCTGGTCCCAAATATTTGATTATTCGGGTATTGTTCATTGGGTATGTATTCTATTTAAATATTGAGATCCGAGTATTCGTTTTTTCACATTATGCATGCATGTTTTCCCATTAATCCCTACTGTCTCCATATAAACCCACATGCTTAAATGTAATTGCCTGGCCATTTTGAGCGCATGGCTATGTCTACATGTGTGCTCACTGAAGCTAGGAACCGAAGATTACTTCTTAATTTAGCTGAGTGTTTTTAATGGTGTTTTTGAGAAAGTGTATTCTAATACTCATTCAGAAATACCATCAAGTATTCGAAACCTGTAAAATGGTATTCGGGACAGCCCTAGTACATACATACATACATACATACATTTAAACAAAACTAGACAGACAAAATCAAACAGAAAACTCTCCTCTGCTGCAGTGAAAGCGATATTGATCGCGCTGTAAAGGTCTGTGCAGGTAGCATTCACTCTCTCTCTGTGGGAGGCTGTGGTTCTGACACCACCAGATAATCCAACAGAAAAACAAAACACCTCCGAAGGCAGGAACAAGAATGTGGTTAGCACGTACAGGAGACTCATTTACACAACCCTGTACATCACCGCACCCTGCTAGAGGCATTAGAACGCTGGAATCACCTCATGGGTGTGTCTTTTCCTTTTTTTTTTGTGTGACTTACATTTTGGCTTTCATGGGCACTCATTATGCTAAACCACACTTTCACAACAGCATCCACCATTGCTCAGCCTCTATCCATTCTTTATAAGAAGTATATGTGGTTTTTTTTTCTCCCTCTCTATCTGTTCCCAAGGCGACGGAGATTTCACAGTCCTATTTGACATTTCTATGGTAGTGAGAGATGATTTAACCTCTTGCAGGTGACTTGTAGGCTCCTTCTCTCTGTCTGTCTGTCCCCCTCTCTCTCTCTCTCTCTCTCTCTCTCTCCCCTTTTCTAACATGTCCCTTCGCTTATTTATTCCCTTTGGTGCGCAACATATTTTCTGCTCCTGTTATGGCTTTTACCTGTGGCTTTTGTAATAAATGCTTACAGTACAAATGCCAGCATTGTAATCAATACAAGACTATTTGTTATATGCCTGGATGAACGACAACTTCACAAATGGCAGCCACTTAAAACGCAGCGCACGAGTGTCGGGCCAGCGAAGTACAGAGGGAGGACGCCGGTAAACAAACAGAGTAAGACAGGTTAATTGTAACTTCTGTGAATGTACTTGACTGTGGTTTAATCACGCTATTGGATTCATTGACCCTCACCGCCTCACACGCCTCTTAAATATTCTCTGCCAAAAAAACATTCGGACACATAAGCACAGATTGGTATATTGGAAAGTGTAGCAATGCAAGTGGAATAAGATTTGTGTAGAGAGTAACATTTGTATTCAAGACACACTTGAGTTACATCCTATGGATTTTTTACAATGATTTACCATCTGCGGGTCTTTGCATGAATTACTTAGAAGTGCTTCAGTTATGTATTGCAAGTCTGAAATCTGTATTAACATGTAAGAGGAAGTATACTGTACTTATACTGTATATGTGGAGGAATCTGATTGGTGGGATTATTCACCCAATCAACATTGATTCAGCATGCTCTGATTTAGCATTCTCTGATTTAGCATGCTCTGCACTGATTGGATAATACCACAATTTAAATTGTATTACTTATAGCCTACTAAAATGCCAACCTCCTTTTGTCCTGTTCTAAACAATGTATTTACACCATCACAGATTACATTTATTTTAGAGGATTAAATGCTAACTAACCTGTCATTGCTAACGCTAGCAGTGAAGCTATTTACTATACCTTTACAAGTTACATTTAGAGGATTAAATGCAAATAACTTCCCGTAATTAACGCTAGCAATAAAGCTTTTTAGGCTACTACACCTTCACAAGTTACATTTAGAAGATTAAATGCTAATAACCTCCTGTCATTAACGCTAGCAGTGAAGCTTTTTAGGCTACTACACCTTCACAAGTTACATTTAGAGGATTAAATGCTAATAACCTCCTGTCATTAACGCTAGCAATGAAGCTTTTTAGACTACTACACCTTCACAAGTTACATTTAGAGGATTAAATGCTGACTAACCTCCTGTCTTTGCTAATGCTAGCAGTGATGCTATTTACTACACCTTCACAAATTACATTTCGCAGATTAAATGCTAACTAGCCTCCTGTCATTGCGAACATTGCTAGCAGTGAAGTTATCTACTACACCTTCACAAATTACATTAAGGGGATTAAATGCTAACTAGCCTCCTGTCATTGCGAACATTGCTAGCAGTGAAGCCTGCTGAGACCATATTTCTTGTGTTCATGTCTCCTTCCTGCCACAAGCCTGCCTCACTGTCAGTCACGATGACAGATGTGGAAAAACACAGAGGAAATGTAATGAAAAATGATGAGAGAATAAAATGAAAAACATGACAATAATAAGAAGAGAAAATTGCATGCACACACGTGCACACAAGATTTCACACAATTACAATTACACACACACACACACACACACACACACACACATTTGTCCTATCACACAAACCTTTTATGATCTACAAATGAAACAGGTTTTTTCTCTTACAAACAGTTTAACTGGAACTGTGTAAAATAAACCTCCGTATCATTCATGGTCTTTACATGCTCTAATGCAGGTAATCCCATGGCAATGAAATTGTCTGAAACATTTTATTAAAAAAACAATCTAAATTACCTATGGAGGTCATATTGTGCTTAGCTTGTTATTGGATTACAAATAGTAATCCTGGTGTTAACAGGTTGACGTAAAACACAACATTTTACATACAGCCTATACTTTGCTTGAAGATGCGCTGAGTTTACCCTTCTAAACTCCTGTAGGCTGCAGTTTTACTTTCTGCGTCATTGTGTTATTACTGTCTCAACAACGCCCCCCTAAGGTTGGAAGACAATGAAAACTCGGACACAATAATTAGTATGTAATTCTGTGTAGCACCCATTACGTAAACAGCTGCCTACATTTCGGCAAATAACAGATTCAGAAGCTTCACTTCAACACTCATGGATTTATGACGCAAATTTTATTTTTGTACAAACTGGCAAAAACTAATAATGGCTGTCGATGCAGAAAACCCAGAATTGAGAAGTGTAAAATATTTTATATTTTATATTATGAATGAATTTTATATTATGAATGTATTTTTTCTGAGGAATGGCTATGTCCTCTATCAGTACTAAGTAAATAATTTACCCTACAAGGAAATGAACATAAAATATATAAGCTTACAGTATGTCAGCTGACAGAAACAAATTATGATGATATTGACAAAGATAAAATATTGGATTCCCTTTCATGTAAAAGCTCAAAGGGTTGCGAGGTATGTCAGGGTGTGAACATCTGGTATAAAAGAATCGTTCTTGCTTGAAAGGTTCACAAAGGCCCAGCGGGTCACAAAATAAATACAGTATAATGCCTCCTGCTAAAAGACATGTTCAACATCTTGTAACTGTTGGGCTTCACTTTTCCCCTGCCCTTCTCACCTCCATCCAACCATAAACACAACTGTAGACAGGTCGAGGGATCAATCAGATGGGTGTCTTCTGAAAGCAGGTGCGGGTTTAATTTTCCGGTCAAGCAAGCGTTAGCGGTTACTTAGCCCGATGGATTGCAGCGTAGTTTGCCCAGCCTCCATTACAACAACAAACGCACCCTGAAAAGTGCATCATACGGTATACTGTGTGTATACAGTATATTAACTTGCACCCACACACACAACACACACATGAACGCACGCACACACACACACAGAGAGAGAGAGAGAGAGAGAGAGAGAGAGAGAGAGGGAGAGAGAGAGAGAGGAGACAAGAAACATTTACCACTCTTTCCTAGTCCAAACCGCCAATTTTGCTCTGTCATCTCCATGGCAACGGTGTGCAGGCCGGTCTGTCGACATGTCTAAATATACACATGCACAATTGCGCATACATGGAAAGCTGTCCTCTATAAGAAAGAAGCACCGCTTGGCGATCTCCGGTCCATCACCTTTGTGTCAAAGTCAGGATTTTAGACGGTCTACAAATCGGAACGAATGAATATCGCTTGTGTTTTAGAAACTACCGGCATGCCGTGCAAAGGAAATCCTGAAAGTACTTGTACATCTTTTCGTACTTGTACATCTTTTGGGCCGTGGTTTGAAGTAATGAGAGAGAGAGAGAGATAGAGAGAGAGAAGTGAGAGAAACAGAGAGAGAAAAATAAAGTGCATACATCTACCTACAATAGAATCCATCGTCCTCATAAGTCATCTAGCTCCCATTTTTGTCATTACACTGGATTACTTTCAGCTTGACAACTCCATTCGAGGGAGGCAATCAATTGAGTCCCTCCTGGAAAGACATAATCTCTCCTCTTCTCTTCTCTTTTCTCTTTCTTCTTCCCTCCGGAAAATTACGAGATTGAATTGACCGCAAGATCAAACTCAATCAAACATAATTAAAAGAACACTTGAAATTTAAATTGAAAACTCACGGCCACATTAATTAAGCATTTAGTTCAGGTGATTAAAGCTTGGTTCATCTTGAAAACAAATGTAACGTCCGCATCTGCAGAGCGTACTGATCACCGGCTTGTAGGTAGGTAGGTAGGTATGTAGGTAGGTAGATAGATAGATAGATAGATAGATAGATAGATAGATAGATAGATAGATAGATAGATAGATAGAACCACAAGTTACATACAGTATGTCCCTCTACTTACTGTAATGAAACAACTGTTGCGTCGATGACTTCAGTTCCGTCCTCTGGCACATTTGCACCGATTCGTACCGCGCCCGGGCACAATAAAGCATGCCCGGGCGCAAGTGTACGGAGTGATCACGCTAGTCAAACAAACCGAATTTTGGGGTGAAACGAGCTCGGGCACAGTTGAACTGGGCCAAATGTGACATGTGTATCTCGTCTTACAATGCTATAATCCTAATTAGTTCGCAACAATCAGGCTAATCTTTCTGCGCAAGATGATATGTGTCCACAATTCAGGCTGCTGTGGAAAAAGTTATTAGTGAAGACTGTTTATTGCCCCCTTGTTACAGTATATTAATATAGTTACGATGTACGCTGAGTCAGTTACTATCGAAAGACGTATTGTATATAATGTAATGTATCCAAGTTGCTTTGTATGGAAGCGCCTGCTAAATGACAAACATGTCAAATAGAAATGTTATGCGGCCAAATGGAGGACAGCTTGACCTACAGTAGCGTATACCTCTTGGCAACAAGGAGACATTCTCAAACAGTGTTTCAGTGTGATGGTGAGTACAGTATGATTGTACAGTATGACCCCAAGTACTGTATGTCTTGTGGGAAACCACTTCTTTCCTGGTTATGCTTTCCAGTGTTATGTTTTGCATTCACTCCAAACATGCTACTTGGGTGCAGTGTGTAAGAGCTGCTTCAACCTAGGCAATAATCGCTCCACAACAGCAAAGTAAAATGTAAGTAATTTGCCGCTTGGTTCATCTTCTCGTGTGGTAGTGTGCTCACGTTGTCCACACACCTGCACCACCAAAAAGTATTGTTACTGCTCTATTTTTATTCATATCACTTAATTCAACATTTGTGTGAACTGTGGGGTCGCAGATGCAGACTATAAGGCATTACTGTGGGTGACGAGGTGACATTAAGATGTCTTAATGTAAACTTTAGCTAAAACCGTTAGCTAGTTGTAGTTAAATAATAGCTTTTCGTTGTTCATGTGCAGTGGAAGTATAGCCTGTGTGGAAAACAACTTTGAATACCTTAGTGGCGAGACGTGCCTATAAGGAATTTACTTTAAATGTCTGAAGAGGAACAAAAATCCTGTCACATGAAAGGGAACGCTCTAGATGTATGAGGTCATTGTACCACTCTCCCTGTTTAGTAGCTTCAAACGATGTTTGATGCTGTTATACTCAAAGTATGCTTGATGCACAAAATTTATTATACTTAACCCTCGGTCATGTCGCTGCTACAAAGCTACAAAGCTAGCGATTGTCTGAAGTTGTTAGTGGGACTGTGTTGACATGAGCTCCACCTTCAACAGGCATTGGATTGGTTTAGAAGTTTCAAACTCATTGATAATTGTTTAGCGCCCCCCTTTGTGACCACCCTGAGCAACCGCAACACCTCTCCTTCCCCGCTCATAGTGTTTATACTGTTGAAAGGCCTTACAAATACTCTTGACTTTAGTCTTGACATACCCAATATTGTTCTTGAAGCTATAATATTGAGAACTAACCATAATACGTCCAGAGAGCTTGGAAACAGAGAGGGCTCAGCGTACAGCACTTCCGCATTAATGCCCCCCCTACCTGGGGGAGAGGGGGGGGCATACTTTACTATTCACCCTTTATGCACACCGGAACAACCCAACGTTCCACGCAAGACAATAAGGAGGCACGTGGATTTCACCATAATATTGTCCGTTATTTGCGTTAATATGTATTTTGAGTATATTACATTAATTCCCAAGTACCCACGATCAATCTGGTATTTCTGCAGCAAACTGTTTTAGGCATAAATGGACTTTGTTCCAGGCCATGCATGGTTGATTTAGCTGTCTGGGCGCTGCCTACATCAGCCTCCACGGCCACGGACACGCCCACTTGAAGAGACCAGAAGCAAAGATTTTATAATTATACAAAGATGGAGCGTTTATTATACAAATGGAACGCTGCAGTTGAGTTAAGTTGAGTTGAGCCTCAGATTGATCAGTATTGATCAGTATGTATTTGGGAATTAAATATTTATACTCAAAATACCCATTCACCCAAATAACCCAGAGATAAATAACATTATATACAGTAATATTGCTGTGAAATCTGCCCCATTGACTTGCATGGAACGCTGGGTCGTTCTGGCCTGCATAAAGGGTGAAAATATGCCCCCACCCCCTTCCTAAAATCTAATGCGGTTGCGGAAGTGTCGTCCGTTGGAACCTCTTCGATTCCCTCTGCCAGAAGCGCTCCATTTTTGCTTCCATTGAAAAGCATTACAGGGCACCATCATTGTCATTGGATTCACATGTCGTGCCTGGAAGGCCTGTCACAAGATGTGCGCTACTCGCTAACTAGAGGAACGGGCACGGCATTGTGTAGTCCTCTCTGTGTGTGTGTGTGTGTGTGCGCGTGTGTGTATGTGTGTGTGTGTGTGTGTGTGTGTGTGTGTGTGCACATGTGGCTGTGTGGGTGGGTGAGATGGAGTGTACATGCAGTCATGC
>JAOEGT010025273.1:0-10297 GCA_025447795.1 Speoplatyrhinus poulsoni | reverse complement strand
CAATACGAATGGTAGCCTATTCCCTTTAAACACACAGTATGTTGTATGCTACTTCAAACTGTTTTATGTGGAGGTCACACCCAATGCATTGTGCCTAATAATGCCAGCCCATGTTATGTACAGCCATAAAACGCCTACTCACTTTAGATACACATGAGGAGGCCTCCTGTAATACTCACACACAGGACACATTTCTTAAACACACACACAACTTAGAACAAAGTTCATCACCTCATATCCTTCCGGGTATGTGAAAATACTGGTCAGTGTCATGTTAAATGTCTACACAGTAATTAGGCTACATTTCCATTAAAAAAATGTCACTACTTTTTTGGAAAAATTGTTATAACTTAACATGTTTAAAACGGTTGGCTGGTTGATTTTGTGATAATCGTCACTTAACATAGCCTGCAATGTATAAAAGACAGTAAATGCATATGCATACCCGTACAATATTACAATCACACGTTTAATCATACCGTGAATGAACCAAGAATAAGTAAGTGGTCAGAGCATATCTTGAACAACGAAGACAGACATCACAACTGACCGCTACAGCTACGTCGTTTAGCAAAATGCAAAGGAATTACAGGCATATTTTATTGCCTAACTTCTGATGAGAATACACAATAACAAAAGTTACACATTGCGCTGTTAACATGCTACATTTACGTGCGTGCGTGGACGTGTGCGTGTTGGAGAGGAGGGGGTTATTATAGTTGGTCGGGCGTGCATGGTCTGCGGCGCGATAACTTACCTGAGAAGTTCAAACGAGCACAAAAACGATCCCTACGGTGTTACCGCATTCGCCGTGTCCATCGGTATACCATAGTAGGCTTGTAATTGTGTGTGTTCATGCATTATCGTTTCTGGTTATCAACTCGTTTCTCACGTTGGTCTGCTTCGTTTCCTTGCCCATTGCAGGCTGAGCGAGCTCCACGCCCATTTACAGTCAGTCACAACCACAGCATGTTCTCACAATTATTTATGGCATGAGTATCAAGCATATTTTAGCATTATCCTATTCATTGTATAGGCTAAATTGGTGGTGTTTCCCAATTTGTTACAACTGTATCTATTTATTATAGGCTATAATATTGCTAGCCTGTGTTTCGATTCTTAAACAGTGTCAATCTGTTTGTTTTGATGCTGATTTAGGCTACAACATTGTTTTAGCATACAATATTGCAGCCTATTTGACTTCAAAACGCCTTAAAGTGTATGCCTAAAACGCTAATTAGGCATACACTTTGATGCGTTAGGAGCAAACGTCGAACGGACCAAGGTAAGCCTGTTTATAACATGAAACGTGTTGTTCATAGGCATTAACAGCGAAACGGGAAGGCTTTTAGGTGTTCGGTGATAAATTCCTTCATGTCATAGCTTGATCCGAAGGCCTCAGGCGAAGCATTCTACAATCGGAGGAATGCGGCAGATTTCTTGACAAACGCGTTTAATTGGGAGTGGGTAGAACAAGAGCTTGAATACTGTAACTATTACCAGCTGTTTTTCTTTTAATACTTTTTATTAAAAGACTAGTATCTTATGAGTGTTTTGAAAGTGATATTAGGCTATATGTTTGAGCCCGGAGACATGTCTCAATTAAAGATCAACTCTAATAACAAATACTACGTTGTTGTCCTTATGTATAATAACGTCCTTGTAAACTACAACGAACTACTTTAAAACAAGATAAAGTATGCACTATAGGCTACTGGCACGTTTAATGTGCAGTAGTGCAGTACACAGAATCGGTCACACGATGGGGCTAGATGCAATAAAACCATAAACATACCACCTAGTGATTCATTCATCAGTCGTTCACGGTAAGTCGGAATCTGCTTCGTTGAACGTGAAAAGCCAGTGGGACCTATAATGGAATGAACGAGCAGCCAGGTGTGTGTACAAGTGCTCAGTCGCCCCTTCTTAATCTGTCTGTCCGCATTTGTGCCTCACCTGGAGGATAAAATAATTTAAAATAAAGCATATAGTACATGAATAGTCTACATTCAATGTATATTTGTCATAAAATTAAATACTAAATAAATGCATAGGCTCCAATACAAGTTAGACAGAAATAGCCACATTAAATATATTTCCACAAATATATAGGAATAGCCTAAATTATTTGCATTTATAAATACAAAAAAAATGTATAGCCTACAACATTGATACAGGAATAGCCCAAGTTACATTTGTCAAAAACAGAAATCGTAGTAGACAAAACAATTCTTAACAGCTCATAAAGGCTAAGGTCTGTATTTAGGATTTGTGTCCTTTATGTGCTTCAGCTCTATTGTCTTGAAGGATGAACCTTGTTCGCAAAACAGACACTACTGGACGATGTAGTCTTCCTTGAACCAATGGGTTGAATGCATTTAGCCCTAGACTGAGAAAGGATGGAAGTAGACCGCGACAGAGATACTTAACGGTGGATGGACGTGAGCCCGAAGATTACTGAGCGTAACTGTGACCGCACACTTTTTTGGGAGTCTCTGGTGCCGGAAGAAAAATTCCCCATTCATTTTCTCCATTATCTTCTAAAATACTTTAATTTTAAGCCTGTAACCAAGCCATCCAGCTACGAGAGTGATCCTGACCATGAATAATTTTATTTGAAGGAAAACATTTAATAGAAACGGAAAAAGGCAAAGGTACAAGACTCTGTACATAACTTGCAATAGTGGAAGAACTGCGTATCCCAGAACCCATTGCTAATCCCAGAAAATGCATAAAATGCTAAAGCAACCTCGCGAGATTAGGATGGTATCACGGGGATAGCCAGTTAGAGACGTCGCTTTCACACTTCAGGATTGTGGGTACTGCAGTATACATGATATCGTGAATAAGTTATGTTTATCCTAAAAAAGAAAAGGTTGATCTACATACTTGTGGCTTCTACCCGAGCATATACCATTGATTCACAACCTCAGCAGTTTAGCTTGGCCCTAAATTTGTAGCAAGCATTTTCCAAAGTCAACTGAGAAATGTACTTCCAGAACCGCTTTATAGTTCCTGAGGCGTTGAGTAGGCTCTGTACAAGTTACATCGCTGGAGATGCTGACAAGTTTATGCTTCGTCCACAAGGGGGCAGTAGTCATCTATATTTAGCGGCAGGTATTGGGTTTTAGTGACGAGTTTACACGAACTGTACAAGCCTACGGTACCTCCAATGCCCTCTTGAAGAGTCATAGCTTCTTGATGCCACGTAAGCCTAACGGCAAAGTCTTGAGCCATGACACCCAAAGTTTAGTTTTTACAAATTCAGCAATTGTGGCAGGTTAACTTAAACATTTAATGGCAATAGTTACAAATGTTCATTATAGATCGCTGTAAATCTACTCAGGAAAATGTAATCCCCAATAAAGGAAAGTTTTGCCCAGTGATATGAGTTGTGCAGATTAGTTATTGAAATGAAACAATGTTGAAAGGCTTTCCAATTTTTTATTCAGATCTTTCCAACATACATTTAAATAGTTCCAGAATTTGTGAAGTTCTGCAGGATTAACATGGTAACAGTTGATACATTAACCATATACATAAACGCCTGTTAGTTTAAACAGCATCCATTGACATCTACATAGGAGACGTTTTGAAGGTTAGCAGCCATTGTATCCAGTAGCCACCAGACCGGGATGTGGCGCAATCTGTAATTAGTCATTTAGTCACATTTCTTAAAAGCTGTCACTTTAAGAGTAGTCTTCATTTGGGGGAATCAGCTGAAAACCAATCAGTCATGAACTTCAGACTGGGGCGGCAATACAGTCATCACTTCCAATTTCTTTAATGTTAACTGGTATTAAAAAGATTCATTGTATTCTGTACCTTAGGAGCGTGGCACTACAGGGCCAGACTGCAGCAAGTCTGAAATACAGATTAGGTATTGAATGCAACAGGGCACAGGAATTTTATTTAACAGCAACTGATGTGCTTGGACATTAATCTCATTTCACATTGTTTCAAAGTGAGCCAAGTGAAATCATTGGGACCACATTGTGACTACTACATTGTCATAACCATTTCAGGAGCTTACCGTTGAGCTTGTCTTCATCCACAAATTCTTTCATTCTCCACCTACAAGACATGTTACTCAGCATTGATTTATCACACCAGGTATTTATGTTAGTTTTGAAGCCGTTTGATCAGATTAAAGATGGCATCAGTTAAAGTCAGACATATGCTTGTCAATGGTAATCATTTCAATTAGTTTATATTCCTTTAACAAACAAGCTTTTACCTTTTGCAACACTCCAGTAGAGTATTCAGTTTTGAGATGCATTCTTCACACCAAAAAAAGTACTTGTTTATACAAGTAAAATAAAGTGCACTAGAAATGTTGCGTTTGGCTGGGCTTTTGAATTAAACATTTTAGACTAGATGTTTTCCCCCATTAGCTTGACATCTGCTTAAGACAGAAGTTTGATTTATTCCCCCCTAAAGCCTTAAATGCAAGACTATACAATTCAGTTAGCAATTGTCAGGGACAAGTCCCATATAGACAAAATATCAAATAGCATTGACACCTAGATAGAAAGGTTAAGGCTTGTGTCTCCAGCAGCCACGAATGTAGTTTAGTGAAGTTTCTTTAAGATTTGATGGTTCATGTGTAAAATGATATGAGGATCAGAGTTAACCAATCAGTCATGAATTTCAGACTGGGGCGGTAACATCAAGTCATCATTAAGCCTCATTTTGTTCATTTCTGCATTTTATAGACTAAACTACTGCTTTTCCCAAGTGGCATTTTCACATACCATATAGAACTTCACTGTCCAGGTTGTGCAACTTCATGTTTGTCCTTAGATTATGTCTCTGCAAAGAGAAGACTGGTCAGAAGTCAGATTTCTATAAACAAGGGTTTAAATACAAACCGCTGGTTCAGATTTTTTTTTTCTCAACAGTTGTTCAGACGAACGAGACTAATTTATCATCATTTCAGCACAACATTAGGAGCAGTTCTGTTCAGGGTTACACTGGCTGTCTAGGTCGTAAAGACTAAAGTAATTTAAAACACTGCTTTTGCCAAGTAGTACTCAAATTTCACATACCATATAGAACCTTAATGCTTAGGCTGTGACACTTCACGTCTGTTTAAAGTCGATGGCTCTGCAAAGAGAAAGGCTAGTCAGGAGTCAGATCCATAGACACAAGTTGTGTCAACATGCCAAGAGCTGGTTCAGATGTCACTTCTCAACAGGAGTTCAGACGAACGAGATTCCAAGTAATGTGTACATCATCATTTCAGCACAACAGGAGTAATGGTCTTACACAATATTGTACCTTTAGAGTTGCAAAAATAAGCCTCGACTCCAGCAGCCCATCTGAAACGTTGTAAAGTAGGAAAGAAACAGTAAACTGATGCACTGCAAATAGACAATCAGCTCAAGACTGACCAGAGTCAAACTAAGTGATTAGTAGTTTTCAGGCCTACTATAACTAGCTGTGACATTTAGTACAAACACTCCACAAATACTTAACAGTTAGCAGTCAGGTATGTTGGTGCTCAAAAGGCATTTTTAATTTCATGTCTAGTAAGGGATTGTACAAAATGCACTGTCAAATTCAGATCATCCTAGACAAGCAGGATACAGTTTAGTCATGTTAAATGACCAAATTCAGGTAGTGCCGCAGCTGTAAATATCAAGTATGAAAAACATGGCTAAGGTTTAAATGCAACTTGGTGATTCTGAAGAAAGGCAGTTTAGTTGCGCCAGTTGACTACTCACTTCAGTACCATAAGGGTAACTTGACATGCCAGAGGAATTGTTGTCTCATGTCCATTTGGTGAGCCATACATTGAAACTGAATGGCCGTATTCCACTTTTCAGTTGATTAGCTGAACCACCATGTATAGCTATAAAGATTGATGCAGATTGAAAAAAACTCCTGTATCGCTATAAACAACCTTTATTAGAAAGTTCAGTTGCTACTTGGACATATTAAAAATTATGCCAAGGCTTTCTAGAGTGATTTTCACAGCGAAATAAAACTAGCTCAGGATGTCTCGTGAGCCTACCATAATTGTGCTCTCCCCTTGAAGCTACTAGTCTGCAAGAGGGGCAGTCTGGTCGTTTGCACCACTTGCCTCTCCATTAACAGCAAGGGCACGAGATTCAGTGCACAGACTGCTAGTAGTCTGAGCTACTACACCAACGTCACCTTTAAATACTACAACTCCAAATATTTTTCACTTCCGTCAGACTGTTGGTTACCCAACGGGTCTTCCCCTTTGTGTTGAGCAACACCAGTGGGTTCACCTTTTCAGGTTCTGGTGCTGACACAACGTAAGTCACGTGTGGGTGTCATCATTAAGGAAGCAGACTGTGCAATTTAGAGAAACCATAAAGTGGCCAATCTGATATATTCTTAGAGGCATACCTTTGTGTTGCAGTGTCCTCCACTTCTGCCGTTACCACTAAAGCATCATTCTCTGACTGCGGTAAGAAGAGATCAGGTGTAAGCCCAATGCACTCAAGTCTTTAGAGACGATATTGATGCTTCAGACTGTCAGTTTAGATTATGCCAAGTCTTAAACAGGGCTTTAGGCCTAATAGGGTGCATTTTGATATTGCCAAATTTTTTAATTCAACACTGTTACTTGTAGACGTTAGTTTCCAAATCTGTCCGACTCCCGCACCATCCCTTAACGGACAGTTGTCATATTTACAAATACAGGTTGAGGGGCACAGCCACGCAGTAGCCTACATGCCATGGAATACAATACGGCCGTGCCCCTGAACCTGTATGATTGTTATTTAGCAAAACTCAATTTTGAGTCAAGTCAAAGGGCAGTGTGGTCATTTGTGCATCATTAGTCAGCGTCACCATTTGACAGGAACATTAGCACTCATCTCTGCATGGGTTTAAAGTTAGACAAATTGGGTCACGTGAGAAAATGTCATTTCCCCAATTAATATGATTTGGATACTGCAATACAATATACCCATCCATGCAGAAGGCTCATTGACTAATACCATGCTGCCCACAAAGACGACTGAGGTTAGTAGCACCAGCAGGAAGTTAGTCTGGAGGCACTCATTTTATATTTAAGAAAATTAGGGTCAAGTTATATACTGTACCTTAGAATTGTTCAGCTACTGTAGCTCTGCACATGGTAGCAAGTCTGGGGAAGCAAAATAGCCAAGTAAGACAACTGAAACCAGGGCACTGCAATTACTAGACAGCCACTGATGTGCTCAGACTTTAATCTCATTTCACATTGTTTCAAAGTGAGCTAAGTGAAATCATCATTGGAACCACATTGTGACTACTACATTGTGATGAACAGTTCAAGAGCTTACCGTTGAGCGAGTCTTCATCCACAAATGCCTTAATTCTCAACCTACAAGACATGTTACTCAGCATTGATTGACCACAACAGGTATTTAAAATTAGTTTTAAAGTGTATTGATCAGATTGAGGATGGCATCAGTAAAAGTCAGGCATATGCTTGTCAATGGTAATCATCATTTCAAGTGACTGTTGAGACTGCTGAAAAAACAAGTTGGTACCTTCTGCAATACACTCACACAAGACTGTTGGGGGATGGCATCCTTCGTTAACACCTACATAGAGATGTTCTGAAGGTTCATGTATCCAGTAACTACCAGCCAGGGTACTAGTGTAACCTGCAAAAAGTAATTAACAGCGAGTCAGGCTTCTTGAGAGCTAATATAGCAAGTGTAAAATCATCTGCATTTGGTGATCAGAGGGTAACCAATCAGTCATGAATTTCAGACTGGGGCGGTAATACAGTCATCACTTCAATTACTTTAAGTTTATTATTAGCCATTACCTTGTCCTGGTTGAAGTACTTGAATACGTTCATGTTTGTCCACAGAATGGCTGCTTCTGTAGTAGAGAGACTATTAATCAAAAGGAATTTAGTTCTGAAAGTATATTTTCCCCTTTGTTACAATCTGGGATCAGGTGTGAAGTGAAGCCAGTTGTGTTTAATTCTGATCCCAAGATCTTTTGATGCATATTTTAGACATCTCCATGTGCAAACAGATTAAAATTAGTAAGGCACGAGCATTTTTTATAGACTGAACCATTAGAATAAGCTTCTTGAAGAGGCAATTGGCCAAAAAAAAAAAACTAATGTGATCAGCATGAGCCACTGCCTTAAAAATGTATGGCATCTTATGTCAACAGAATGAAAAAAAATATGCTTGCTAATGCTACTCAGAAAACAGTTAACCTTCCTCAAAAGTATTCAGTGAGAGAGTTCGTTTACATCACTGTAGCATAAAAGAACATTTGTTGCATTGAGGCTTGTTCATCGCAATTCCACCACAAGCTAGTTCTTAAGATCATTTATTTTAAAGTCAACTCACCGGTATTATGATTTCGTTGTTATTCTGACACCTAATGACAGAAGAAACTCGTTATTGTACAGGTTCATTAACACGTGGTAAACTCAGATTCCGCAACAAGTTCTCTACATTCTAGTAAGTTAAGATGCAGGTCTCTTCAATCAGAAATAAAATGTGCAGTCACAGTCATTCAGAACAGGTCTGTGAAAGTTCTCATCATTTAGAAGAGACACCGCATGCCATGGGGCAACCATGTTTGATCGCTGCGAGACTGAAACTGAAGCCGCGACTGGATACGAGAGTTTAACGCACAAATTCAGCACGTACCATGTAGAACACACGTAACGGTAACACTATCGCGACATAACCATTTAAAATATTAAGAATATTAGCTAGATGGTTAAAGATTCCCGTATGCGTTACGTGATCGTTCGTAACCACACGAGAAAAAAAAAACGACAACAGCCAAGCCATTTCTTGCAGAAGCATAAAAACAACGCCTATTAATTAACACTACGTGCAGTTAAAATGCAACACTTGCCGTTTATTAGCAGAAAGGGTAAGTAAAACACACCCTCACCTTAACATCACTGAAGAGAAAGACCGGACAGCTCGACCAAATTACCTTTTATGCTCGTGATACAATGCCCCTCCCACGTTTACGACAGTACGACGTTGAGGTTGACGGCACAAGCTCAAGAAAAAAAAGATGCGTTCAGTGGACTGAACGTTTGCTACGTTATATTACCTTTTTTTTTTTTACTGGCAAACGAAAACGTTTGCAACGTGATTGAACTACTTTCAAAGACGTTTGCTGCGTTTAATGGGCATGGCGATAGTTGCTTAGCTATACAATTAAAGTAGAAGCACAGAAACCAACAGTGGAAATAAAAACACAAAATAGTCAAATAAAATAAAATATGCAGAGATAATAGAAGTTGGCTTACAGTGAGTGAGATACAAATATAAATAAATATATAAATATATAAATATATAGCCATAAAATAATGCAATAATTATTTAAAAGCTAACCAAAAGCCTGTTTGAATAAACATATCAAAACAGTTTGATAAAAATGTTAGTAGAGTGTATATAAGTGATGGTGTACAGGTAGCCTATTCCAGAGTTTTGGTGGAATAGATCAGAAGGCTTGGTCACCTCGTGTTTTTGTGTGAGGGACAGCTAAAAGATTATGGTCTATTGATATGAGAGGTCTATTTGGAATATATGGACTTAAAAGATGAATGCCATATGGCTACATTATTATAGGCTATTTATTGATTCACCTTTAACACGTATAAGCTGCAGGTTATATCTGTTGATGGTATCTGCCCCAGATATCTTGGTAGGTGCATGGAGGACCTTTAGGCTACTGATTTCCCCCAGTGTTAGTTGTACATCACTAATGCATTCATTCATCAGATTCTGTTCAACATGCTTCTTACTGTAAAGTGTGGTGATATTCACATAAAGATAAAGGGCATCCTGAAAAGTTATAGGACACTATTTATCTCCAGTGCTAATACATCACTAATACATTCATTCAACAGATTCTGTTCACATGCTCTTCTTACTGTAAAGTGTGGTGATATTCACATAAAGATAAAGTCAGTTTATCCATAGCCAGATATTCAACACAGTTCCCTGCTCAAATCTGTCTTAGGGCAAAACACATTGCGGCCACACAAATCACTGAACGCACCGTAACATTACGTACGATTACCTATGTCCTGTGAATGAGGTCAGGCATGGGAGAAGGTGATAAACTCAGAGATGTGCATCCTATCACTGCATATAGTAGAGCTGTTGTTATCTTCTCATATATCAGAACAATAGCCAGTGCTTTGGGTCAGTGAATGTAATGTCCCTGGAGCATCTATTGTACAGGTTACCATTCAACCTAAATGAGCCCTTATTTTAATATCCTGCCTGGTATGACCAGACCCAAATGTTACTTCATGGATGGGGGGGGGGGGGGGGGG
>JAOEGT010025262.1:0-10297 GCA_025447795.1 Speoplatyrhinus poulsoni | reverse complement strand
ACTATCTCACCCCCCGCACACTAGTCTCATTCTCTTCTCCCGAGACCCCCCTCCCCGAACACACACAAAAATACACACACACACACACTTGCACCCACAGACACGGACACACATGCATACTGTACAAACACACACACACACATGCATACTGTACACACACACCTACATAATGCACAATGACCCACACGCACACAAACAGAAACAAACACACATGCATACTGTACACACAACAAACTTACACACACACACACATATAATGCACAATGACCCACATGCACACACATGCACACACAGACACAAACACGGATGCATACACTCTCACACACACGTACACACGCACACACGTACACACACACTGCATAAGCCTTGACAGCACTGCACTGTCCCTCATCTCTGCAGAGCAGATGGTGTGCGCTGCGTACCGCATGGCTGGCCCTCCTCAAGAAGAGAAAGACGTTCAATGTGGCTTAGCAAAGGAAGCCCCACCCCTTCTTCGGCCCCACCAATCACGTCGCCGCATCCTCCCCCATTGTGCTTCTCCACGCCTTCACCGGCAATAATGCGTAATAGCTGACTGTTGTGCAAAGTTGTGTACCCCGTTTTCTTTGTATGCCACCGACCTGGCTGCCATGGCCTCTGTCGCGTCGGAACACGCTCCATATGTATGGAGAGAAACATTTATTATTCATGCCGGGAGTCCATTCTAGTGTGGGAAGGAATGGAATATTCAGAGAAAAAGGAATCCAGCGAGTCTATTCTATTTATTTTTGTGGATATCGAAAATTTGTATAATTCATGCATGACTCAATTATATCCCAAAGACAGCTTTGGGGAAGGTTTGGGGGGGCTATAAAGTAACAGGTACAGTATGGCAAAACATTCCTCTATGTGTGAAACAAATGACATAGTCTTAGGATATAAAAGCTATTCCATATGCAGCATGCACTGTATAATGTGTTTGGGTGTTACTGTGCCAATGTGTTAATGTGTTACCTACAAGTAGGGCTGGACAATAATTATATATCCATATATACTGCAATATAAATTTTTTCAATAACGGTAAATGACGGGCACAGGAGTCAGTTGTATTCAAGACTAACTAAGTGCATTGATGACTTGCACTAGACACGCAGCCAGTGCCAAACAGTAGTGGGCTGTTTTCACATGCCAGACACAATTTTATTAACTCTTTCACATAACAGCAAATGTAACAGAAAGGCTTAATATTACGTATTATGACCATGTATTATGACCATGATCTTCTGCTAACAGTCAGTCACGTCTTCTGTGAAACTGCTAGCTTACCGTACTAGCTGCCTGTGTCTAATTCGTTTGTATGTAGTTTGTATGAAGTTTGTATGAAGGCTAAAAGGCGAACATTTAATTGTTCCTTTTTTATTTTTAAAGTATTATAGTTATATAGGAGGAGATTTCATAGACTTGGCAAATGCATTCTTCAGACGTTTGTAAGTACTCCATTGTGGGTGTTTTAAGCAGTTTTTCTGAGACTTATATTGTTCATATCGATATCGGAATTAGATCGTATCGACCGAAACTTTTAAATATATTGTGATATACATTTTGGCCATATCGTCCAGGCCTACCTACAAGTATGGATTTAATTGAAACTAACTTAAACAGTACTGTTTATAGTTCCCAAAATATAGTATAAGATCCATGTAATTTGGTTCCAGAGAACAATAGGTTCTAAGAACGGTTTACATCAAATGTACGATGGCTGTCTATATTGTATGGGGCAAATGTAATCATTGTGGGAAAAGGAACCAGTGGACTAAATATACATAAATTCCAGAGTAAAATTGCATAATTTCCATCTATCAAATGTGACAGATTGTTATATCAACTGTGTATTTATTAAGTTTAATCTGCAATCGGATGTGAACCTTTTCACAAGGAAACACACAGTCTCACACTTGTGTAATAACAAAATTACATTATTCTAACAGAAGGTTGCCTGCTTCCAATTGCGGGTGTTCATCTATGTTGACAAATATACTGATTGCACCTCGCTTCTGGAAAAAAAGTGTGTCTCCTAATTGCTGCAAACGTAAATGAAAACAAAACAATTTAGAAGTAACATCATGACATCGCCAACGTTGCCGTGATGAGACCCACCCCCCCTTTCAGGACAAGGTCAGCAAGATGCGTGTCGGCAGTGTGGGACTTACGATGTGGAGCATGATGTAGTCTCCCAGGCGCGGGGCGCTGTCGATGCGCACCAAGATGCCGTCGTTGATGGTAGTGCTGAAGCCCACCGCCAGCCGGTCGGTCCGCGTGCTCGGCCTCTCGTTGTTGGGCCACGTGTACGTGATGAGACCCCCTCCTTTGCCGAAGATGTAGGTGGTTCCGGCTGTAGAGACAGACAGACAGGGGAGGAGAGGTGAGGGGCAGTCATTAGTATTTGTCAGCAGAGAGACAGACAGAGAGACAGACAGACAGACAGGAGAGGGGACAATCATTAGTATTTGTCAGCAGAGAGACAGACAGAGAGACAGACAGAGAGACAGACAGGAGAGGGGACAATCATTAATATTTGTCAGCAGAGAACCAGTCAGACAGACAGACAGACAGACAGAAATACGCATAATCATTGTTACTGTCTTAAAAAACATACATTATTGAGCTGGGACAATTTTACTAGGTTGACTTGTGCTTGAGTAGTACTATCTTTATAATTTTACTTGTTGTAATGTGTATTTTTACCTGTTTTAATGTGTATTTTGTGTAGCCATACAGTTGAAAATTAACCTGTATGGCTAAACTGGCACATTTCCAGAAATGTTTATTAATGTGTACTGTCCATGTTAACTTAAACCAAATAAAGAAAAAAAGACAGACAGACAGGCAGGCAAGCAGGCAGAGGAGGACAGATATGAAATATTCATCTAATTCATTGGCATGTTCCGGAAGCACCGTCTAACTAGACACCGGAGAGCTATGGGGTCATCGGCAACATGACACATTTCTGACGAAACCACATCAAACTATTTCCATTAAGAAGGGCAAATCCAAATCCCTGTCAGGTACACCCACTGAACGGGCACAACGTAATGGTGCCGGCTTCTATTTCTGGGGTTCTTAATGGTATTCAGCCACCTCCACCTTTGGGTTGAAGTCAGTGGATCCCCAGGTACTATCCATGACCTATCCAGCTCTTAAATATAGCCCCTTCCCAGGGAATAACCATAGCCAGCATGGACAAACGGATAAGTCTCCCAATCCTCATGTATTTTACATAAGGACTGTAAAACCAAAGAACAAAGGCTGGGATAAGAAAGAGAAAGAGAGAGAGAGAGAGAGAGAGAGAGAGAGAGAGAGAGAGAGAGAGTGTACAAAGAACCTTCATGGAGTTTAACTTGACAAATGCAGCACAGAAAACAAGGTCAGGAGCCTGAAGACCAAGAGAGGACGAGACAACTCTCCAGACCAGAAGCACTGGCTGCTGTGAAACACACAGACGCCAGATCACAGCATCCGATTGGCCGAGCCAGACCGTGCTTGCAGAAAGTCTGGGACACTAACTGCATCAAGACCCGCCTACTTGAGAGAGAGACTGGAGACTGATTCTGATTGACATTCTCGACGACCAACTACATACTGTAGCTAAATGACCAAATCAGACATTACATTGACATTGTTAGAAAGCTTTCTGAAAATGGTGGGTCTTTAGTAATGTTTTTTTAAAAGAATGAATTGTGTTTGCATGTTGGATGTGCGGGGGGAAGGGGGGGGGGGGGGCACATTCCACAGCCTGGGAGCTGAGCAAGAAGAAGCCCTCGCACTATGGAGGGAACATAGTGAGACGGGACAGGTCAGGCAGGTAAGCAGGTGCAAGGTCATGAAGAGCTTCATAAGTGAGCAAGAGGGCCTTGAAATCAATTTGGTAGCGCACACAGGTAGTACCAGCCTCTTCCGTCCATTAGCAACTCTGTGCTGAACGTCATATACCCTTTGTAGTGTAAGTGAGGAAGTCGATATTCATTTGCTGTTAGCATCGTCACTCAAGAAGCCTGCATCTGTAATTCCGGTGTGACAACGGTGCAGTGCTTTTTGCTTGTGACATTTACATCCGACTTTGTCATTGTCGTTGTCGTGAGAGTCTTTTTGAGGAATTTGTTCCGCTGGCATGCATACAGGGGCCTACATACTAGATGTTTAGCACAAGCTGCTTACAGTATTTGACACAGTGATAATGAACCGATGAGGCTGAAACTATAGCCCAAACGCTGCCTTGTCTAATAAATACTGTATTTGTTTGGTCCAATCTATTACATACAAATGTAATAACATTCCTGACTGTCTGCAGGGTTGGACCGGTTCTATCGCTCAGGCTAGTCCCCCAGGTGTGTCAGATTAAAAGCGTTTGAGCATCTTAGAGCCACCTTGTGCGCTGCATGGTAAACAATATAATCAAGAGATGAAAGCCGTTAACGCTCACAGCGGACACACCGGGGTGGGTGGGAAAAGAAGGGGATTGTGAGGGCGCGGTGTGGTGGATCGATACGCAACGCGGAGCAGGTTTTCGCCAACCCTTGCATATCTCCCTCCCTCTCCCCCCTCCCTTGCGCGCCTTCGCCTCCTCGCTGGGTTTCGCTCCAAGTCACCTGCACATCTGTTCGGCCCCGCGAAAGGTGCCCAGCTGTCTCGCTGCTTCTGCTATGAAATGGCCAACAAGCTGCTCTGTGGCTCCTTATGCCCCAAAGACCGCAACAGCATGAGAGAGAGAGAGAGAGAGAGACAGAGAGAGAGAGATCTGCCCGCAGGCACACAAAGAGGTCTGCATGTTTCCCAGAGCATGTGTGTGTGTGTGTGTGTCTGCGTGTGTGTGTGTGTGTTTGTGCAATGCGAACCAGCAAATGAGTTCTTGGACATGAAAAAAGGATCTACCCCACTGAAGCATAATAAGACTTTGGCCAGCGCTCTACCTGCACGCCAAATGCCAAATAGCAAATAGCAAAGCCACGCTAGCTATACCACCCACAACCTGCATAGTGCAGTAGACCCAGGGTGATTCTCCAACCAATAAGCACGCCTCCGTCTGTGACATTCCGGTTTTCAATCCTGACGAACAGCCAATCCAACCGTAGCGGGAAGCCATTCTGCGAATTCCTCCCATGCCGGAATGTTGGAAAGATTTTAGAATATAACAAATAAGAGAGCAATGTAATGCCTCTGTGTGGCAGCAAACAATGGAACAGGTGATGGCCTCTTTAGTGGGATTGTCGCCTTATGTCACCAATGGCACTTTGCTGAGGAGGCTGAGCATACGTATACTGTAGCATCCAGACAGTTAAATCTATGCCACGCATGACCTGAAACAAAGTACATTTTCCCTCAAACAGTTTGTTGCAGAAACACCGTTGTGACTGGTAGGTACTTGTGGATTAATGTAATACACTATAAAATCCCATAACCCCCACCTGAGAGAAAGAAATGGGCATTGTTTTGGTTAAATCCAGAGGTCCCCATTGACTTGCACATGGGTGCCATGTGGTGGCTGTGGATGTGTGTGGCAGAGAGCAGCCTGCAGTTAGGTCACACCGGATCCAGCCCACGCACCCCAACCCATTCAGACTCGAGGTCAGTTTGCCAGATCAGAACCAAAAGACTAATGCTGCGTTTACATGGCACACAGCAGACGGTAGATGAACATCACCTTCTAGACGACACAAGGGGAAAAACGACCAATGACAAGATGTTGATATATTGATGTTGCATTGTGTTTCTAGTGTTTCTGCACCAACATTATTATCTTCGCGTTGTCCAGATTGCCAACGTTTTCTCTGTGTGTGAGGGGACTACAATACAATAGCCTCGCGACACCATCCTGATCGTCCAAGCTTCAGTTTCGGGAAGCCTAGAAATAATTTTGAATGTGTCCGAGAAGCAACTGAACTTACCAATCAGCGTCGTGTTTATAGCTATGAGGGCGTGGTTTAGGTTTGACGACAGCAAAAACTACCAGATGGTTCATCCAAGTATTTTTTGAAAGTACCTGCCCTTTACAAACAGTTTCAATGGACGACTCCCCAGATGGAATTGTGACTAACATTTCAAATACATGACACCCGGTTGTAAATTCCATCGCTGAGGATGGCTGAAAGTTAAAAAACTCCCACCACTGTTACCGTACTGCAGATACTTTCCGTTGGCATCAGCTAATTATACAACCCCACTGTCGTCCACTAAAATGATATCCGGTCTGCCATGATTCCATGTGACTGCAGCACTGGCATCTCTCATCTCAACACATACGTAGGCTTTGACTGAATTGAATGACGTTGATGAGCAGGAGAGACGCAATGCACCCTGGGGAGCCAATTATCACATTGAAGAGATTTGCTTAGTGTATCAAGTAGACAATGTTCAATCTGCAATACACACAAGCAAGTGCACACACATGGCCACACACACACACACACACACACTTCAATGTACTCTAACGCAGTCTGAAGGTGGCATAGACCCACAGACACACACACGCACTTGAATTTACATTAACACAGTGTGAGTACACGCACGTTCACACATGCACGAGCTGTTCACACACATGCATGCAACACTCATTCTCACACACAATTGCAGACATTCGAGAGTGATTATCCACACGGGGACAGACTGGAAGTATTGAGGATCACGTTTCTCGCACAACCTGCAGAGCGCTCTTGCTACGTTCCGACGTAGGGCCGCTGCATAATTCACACTCGACGCACGCATGAACGAGGCTAAAATCATTCCTGTATCCTTATCTAAAATGGAGAGATGGTGTCGGACAGTGAAAAGTGCATGTGAAAATATTAAATCGTGGGGGGAACTAGTCTAAACAAGCTCTCAGCAGCAAGCAAGGAGCATGTTTAAATATAAACATTACTTAAAGAAAACAAAACAATAACATTCATTGATAATGTTTAGCAGCTTATGACATATGGCTCTGCTACAAGGCTTTGAGTTTCTTCTAAACGGCAACTAGGACTGCCAATTAACGCTACTCTTTCAAGGGTTCTCTAGTCAAATGAGCTCATTTGAAAGTGTGAAAATGTTAACTTGAGTGGAAAATGGCTTCACGTCGGCTCAAATGAATGGACAGCACATTGCGGGATTTCAAATGAAAACATTGTCTTTTTTTCAAATGGATCCTAATAAAGACATACAGAAGACAAGGAACAATATACCAGAGACTGTCGAGCAATGGTGAGTTTAACACCTTGCCGGGTGGGAACACTAATGACTCCGGCACAGAACTTAATATGTTGACCTGCTCAACTACATTAATTCTGAGGCAATTAGCTAAAAGCAGCCCACATACATTTTTGTGTGTCTTAGAAGGGGGGGTGGGTGAACACATTTGAACCCTGTCACTTATTTGACATGCCCTATTTCTCCCCCTTATTTTAATTATCCTTTAACGGTTCCATTATTCCCAGCAAACTGAAAGCCGATTGCAGCATTGCTAGCTTAGCATGTAACCTGTTGCGCTCGACACACACGACCGTGTTATTCGCACAGCTACGAAGCCAGAGGAGCACATCAGTCTGGAGGGGAAAAATCCTGATCAAAGGAATCAAATCTACAAACAGATTACCGCACAAGACGTTATTTTGCTGGATCAGTGGGGGCGGCTTTCATCTCCGTCTCTGAATAATGTAATCTCGTCGTGGCTGTGGGTACTGGACGAAGGCCATTTGAAATCTAATTGTGGAGCATATGGGCACACTATTGATTTGTCAGTTAATGGAGGGGAGATGGGAAACCCTTGTGGGGGAAAAAAAAAGATAAGGATGGCTATCTGTGCTCTAGCACGAATACTGTATTCAGAAAAAAAGCCCACTAGTTGTTCGACAGCAATAAAAAAAAAAAAAACACTTTCCACGGAGGCCTCAACATTTATTCGTAAGGACGCCACAGTGTAAAGACACCATGCTTTTGCATCTTAGCTGCCAGCTGCGTTTTCCTTGTGGGGGCCGTGATTCATTGCCCGCACAGCGGCGTCTGCTTGGAGACAAATCACACATGAGACTCTGGGTCAAGGCCGTGGCCTCCATTTCCCAGAGTTCCCCTGTGACCCGGGGGAAGCAGACAGCAGGTCAGGACATCTGTCTGAGGGACAGCGCGGTGTCCTGTCCTCTGGCACCCTAACACAATGCACTACTAGCTAACAACTGGGAGGGGATGTCGATGCAAATGTTTTGAAGAAAGAAAAAAAGTGGGAAAACAAAAATCCCATTTCCACTGAGGTTCCAGAGCTAAATGAGTTCAGGAGCTACAGTGTCCAGAGAGAAAAACCACACTGTGGTCTGCAACTTGTTAGCTTTCCTTCATGCACTTCACTAACTGTGAAATATGTAGCAAATTAGGAAGAACCAGCTGTTATGTTTGAGATGCCATGACAAAAGAACCAGATCAGAAAATATTTTTTCTGCCTCGTCTCCTGTTTACTGCTGCACCATTGTTTTTCTGGTGTTTTTCTCAAACGGGTGTTGCTAGTATTTTGTTTTTTTTTTTCTAAAATTGCAGTTCTGCTGGGCAACTCTCACAAGTATTGAGTTCAACCAGTAAACAACGTTCAGCATTGGAAGCACCACCTCAGTAGTTTACCAAGTGCCACCCCTGGAGCAAAGTAATAAGAAGAGGTCTAGGAACCAAAAGAGTTCCGAGGGTTCCGAGTTAAGAAAATGCTCCTACAGTGGAAGAAATGGGGCAGATCTTGTTTGAAACAGCCCTCAAGCAGAGACCTCCAGGGTCTGCCACCAAGCTGTGTACACGTACTCGCTGTGAGGTCGTGCACTCGCCTTTGAAGAAGGACCACCTTCTTAGTTAGTCCTTCTTCAAAGGACCACCTACTTTCAAAATAAACTCCCTCAGAAGCTCCGCCCCAGACATTCTAATGCATTGCGAAGCCAAGCGGCACTGTTGTTATGAGCTGTGTTCACCACTTTGTTTATGTTCCTATTTACAATCCTACTGACTATATACTATATACTGTAACCCCCCCCCCCCCACACACACACACACACACACACACACACGTTAATTGATATACAAGAATATGGTAACAGCTTCTGCTGTAGCTGGAGTGGTCTTGTGACCAGACGAGGTCAGACGAGGTCAATGTTATTCCTATGCCGCTGTAATGTACTGCAAAAATTACATTCAGTTTTAATCTTCTATTCTAACCTGCTGAAATATCCATTGCAGAAAGTCAACAGTATATTAAGATGAATCTGTATTGTGTGTCTCTCTCTCTCTCTCTCTCTCTCTCTCGCACACGCACACACACACTGCTTTCTACACAAACAGGCCTGCCGCCATTGCGATAGTTATATTTTGAGTATCTTTTAAGGTTGGGGTGTTTTTTTTAATTTTTATTCTAGATGCATGCCATGCTGGGATAACACCCCTTCTTCTATGGGCAGCTGGTAAACACCTGATAGAGAGCCACTGTTTGACCAATAGCGGCCAGGAGATCTTGGGAGATGCTGTGTTATTGTGCAGAGAGGGCCTTATCTCTCCCACAGCCACGGCCAATTATACAGCGACTGTGGAAACCATATACCGGGCTTGTGTGTCTCGGCGCTGGGTCCAACAGTCTCTGTGAAAAACATTCCCTGCAAGGCGTACAGTTATAGGCTTGCATGCGTACTGAACACCATGAGTAAACACGCACGCACATGCACATGCACACGCACACACACAAGCGCGCAAACACAAACACACATCCTGTGTGTCTGCTCCTCCAGAATGTGTGCGTTGTTTATGCACTTTCATGTCTGTTCCTTTGTTATCTCCTGGGCTCCTGTGCAACACAAGCGACCCAGGGGACCACAGAAGAAGAAGAAAAGGGGGAGAAGAAGAAGAAGAAGAATAAGAAAAAAACAAAAAGACAACGAAGACAAACACGATTTGATGTGGTCTGGCATCGGGGTGGGGTTGGGGGGGACCCGAAAACATCTAGAAAGTGAGATGCAAAATGTAATTGGCTGCTCAGTCACGCTCAAAGGCTCTCCATCACCGCAACGCTTCCCTCCGCCATGTTTAATACATGGGGAATTATTAGGCTTGCCGTCGTTCTCACAAACTACAATAAAGAATAATCGACACACGAATGCAATTGTGGGACAGTGAGCTGTGTAATCACAAAGATTTATCTCCATTTTTACAACCTCTTAACAATTCATAATTCATATTTCCAACTGTTGGCTTTCTCCTCCGGGATGGTGCTGGGGGAGATGCCTGGTGATTGAACACTCTCTCTCTCTCTCTCTCTCTCTCTCTGCCT
>JAOEGT010025251.1:0-10297 GCA_025447795.1 Speoplatyrhinus poulsoni | reverse complement strand
GCTACCGCCACGCTACTCAGAAATGTAGTTTAACTAGTAGCGTCACTACTTGTAGCGACGCTACTGCCCAACACTGTTTATAAGTCTGTAGCAGACAGTAAAACAAAGGCAGATGGTATAAATCTGTGACAATCGTCCATCCAATAGATTATATTAGACTGCTAACATGTCCATATGCATATAAATATCCCAATGACATTTACATGGTAAAAATATCTGTGTACGGTATTGCGTCTCATAAGTTGCCTTGGCAGTTGAGGTTGTCGGGGAGTGACTCACAGCTCTGACCATGGGTCCAAACAAATGTGATGACGATCAGAGTTAACACGAATGAATGAAATAGATTTTAATTGGTATTTGAAACCTGAGTCCACATTAGACCTGATCATTACTGGATCAGGTTGTGAACAGTGTTCTCTTTGCCGGAGACATTGGATGGTTCTCTGGTCTAGGATCTACTATCTGCAAGGGAAATAGCCCTTCTAACACAGTTCTCCCTGCCCAGTTCTTCAGGAGCCCCACCCCCACCCCTCCGACTGCCTCCTCCCCCAATAGAGTAATACCACTGATTAGGATTAATAATTAATGAGCACTCCAAGCCTGCGGAACAGCCAGAATATCGGAGGCTGTTTTTCAGCTTTTCCTTGGAGGCAGTCTGGAGCAACTTCCATTCACCCGCCGGAATTTAATTACAAACAGCCTGCAACAATTAAGAGAGCCGCATTTGTCTTCAGCAGGGTCGACATGGCCAAGCTGATGGATATTTACCCTGCAGACACACATGCCTGTGATCAGCCAAGAGTGTGTGTGTGTGTGTGCATGTTTTTGTGTTCTGCGGTTTTACCTTAACATAGTATCCATTTGATCTGTTAAACTAGCAAGGAAAATAAACAGAAACTGGATGATTGCTATTTAATTTTTATTTAATTTTAAGTGTGTTTGTGTTTGCTAATTTTCTGCATTCTTATCTCGGCATTACCCCGAACATTTTTATGAATATTATTATTATTATTATTATTATTATTACTCGATGTTGAACTTTGACTTGTTTCATTTCAATAAGATATACTTTATTGAATGGATTCTTCATGTAAACAAACACATCCAATGGTCAGGGAGAGGGTATATCAATATCATCAGATTTTTTAATTACTGTATTTAGGCAGTAATAAACATTTTACTTTGGTTTGCCTTAGACTTGATATGACTGCTGTATGTCACAAAATCCGTTGGTAAACGCGATAGCTAAAAGGGACATTTGTATCTGTTCTTTTCTTCTGAATATATTGACCCTTAGTTGTCCCATAGTGCAACAACATGGAAGCGATGGGAGTTTAGACTATATCTATCTAATTATGTCCGCTAAAGGTTCCTATAGACTGTACTGTGGTCTCTATTGATTCTACTGTCAGTGTGCACTGAAGCATTTAGCTTCCATCTGCTTAAATGTCACCAGATAAGAGTAGATACTCAGGCTAGCAACAGATAATAGGCCGTCTCAGTGATGAATGAATAGTTTTTATTAAAGGCTACTTTGTCAGCTAATGAGTGTCAAAAGCTTTGTCACTCTAAGTTCAGGCGTGATTAGATGATTACAGATCTAACCCATCATCCCTGAAGATCTAATTGATGTTGCGATTTTAAGAACCATACACTGTATGCAGTATGAAGTCTTCTCTCTGTTATATTGTGATCTGTCCAATACAGCCACTGTCTTTACCAGAGATCTACTGGGATCTGTCCAATACGAACCCTGTTTTTACAATAGATCTACTGGGAGCTTTCCAATACAACCACTTTACCAGAGATCTGCTGGGATCGTCCCAACAGTAGTCGCAATTTATGACTTATGAGTTACCCAGTACAGCCACAGTCTTCTACTGGGAGCTACCTAGTGCATGTCACTGGTTTTACTGGGAGCTGTCCGGTGCAACCACAATCTACTAGTTCAATAAGGGGCAAACCTGTATACAGACATGGCGTCAGGACAAACTGCCTTGGCCACAGGGCATGGCATTAGTTTGAAAGAAACATTACCACCCTCTTCCGAAAGGAAATAATATATTCTGAATGAAAATATTCTGCTCTGCAGGGAATACATATTCCTAGTCACATACAGCTCTGTGAAAGAAATACAGGACATATAGTATGATATTCTGAATAAAACAACTCTTGAATAGAATATGTACACCTGGTTTAAATTAATTCAATATTGTGTTGCACCGAGATGTACAGTACAGTAAATTACATTAACACCTTTTAATGTCATAAACATATAAACTGTGTTAGGAACACATCTTCATAAACCTGGTGGAGAAAATAAACACTATCCAGAACCTAGATCACAATAGTGTGTGTGTGTGAGAGAGAGAGAGAGAGAGAGAGAGAGAGAGAGAGAGAGAGAGAGGGAGAGGGAGAGGGAGGGAGAGAGAGAGAGAGAGAAAGTGAGTGTGTGTGTGTGTTCTGTGAGTGGGTGTTTTCCTCCCGGGACCAGGATCAATTAACACCCAGAGTCACTTTCATCCTAGGGTAATTTCTTCTGTTCCATTGTTCACTGTAGAGGTTCACATGTAGCCTGGACACACTAGTAATAATAATAATATTAATACAGAGCCCTGGTTGCATGCCACCCAGGAAAAAGACATCCGCAACTTAGACCAAGATGAACAGGGGGAGCACCCTACCTACCAGCTAAGGAGTCTCCGATGCCTAAAGACAAGCCACCAAACCCCCACACGGTCACCAGTAGAAGGATTGTGGTACTATGGCATGAGAGACTATGGGTTGTTGTATTGATCTAAGCATATGGTCTAAAGCACACGGCTCAAGTGCATTTAAGATGTGTCCAAATCCACCTCTGCTAGATCAATAGCTGGAAAATGGTCACTGCGCCAGATGCGTTGCTACAAACGGGTTGAGCTTAATCGCCTAATGAATCGTGGGTGTGTTTTGGGCGTAACATGCGATAAACCAATCAGAGTGTCATGTCCCATTCAAGTGTCATCTCCCAGTTGATTTTGCAGCTTGGCGTGTTGTTATAATAACAGAGGCTTCTCCAAGTAGTACGAAAGAGCTCTCATTTGCAATGAAAGAGGCTCCGCTCACCTGCACAGGCTCTACGGCAAGCTTAGTATTGTAGCAACACGTTCTCATTCCCAACTCATCAAAAATTGCAGCTTGGTCAATGGCCTTTCTCATCAATTTTGAAAGTTAGAAAGCATTTGGCTTCCGTCATTGACCATTGTTACGGCAAGACTACGGAGTTACCACCACCAGTTTATTTTTAGCTATATGGGCATGCAAACTCAGCGAAAGTATATACATACATTGTGTATACACATTGTGTATAAATACATTTTCTCTGTTCTCTCCATGGCTCTGGGTTGGCGTAACTCTGTTCTCTCCATGGCTCTGGCCTAAACCACGTCCACGTTCAATTGCTACACTGGAGACAGAACATGTATTTTGTTTTTAAACCCACAATAAATACCAATTGGGGTCTTTTTCTTTGTAGTCTTCTACATGTCTGTGCACTGCTGCGATGCTACTTGTGTGGAGTGTATGCATGCTTTGTTCCTATATAGGTGCATATTCATCCATTGCCAATACGCCCTTAACTAAAATAACAATGAAATACTGTGCCAATGACTTCAGACCAGGTTATTGTTGGACAATGTGCTGCCTCTGCTTTCCGCTGTCTCAAGATAGCAGTGTGCCAACAATGTGGCTGACTGCACCTTATTTTAAGACCAACACTCGTACTACTGGATCGCTTCCATTGGAATGAGTAGAATATACTGGGCAGCTCCCAGTAGAACCAGTTAAGATCAGCTGCGTGTGAACTGGCTTCATCAGCTGGCTGATGTCTGGTTTGGTCGTTCAAAGCGTGACAACTGCCAGTACCGGGATTGGGGGTGAGGGGGGTTACTGGGAGTTCTAGGGATTTACTGGGAGTATCTGGGTGTAATTGGGAGTGCTGGAGAGTTACTGGGAATGCGTGTGGCTTTAGTATCAGCCCTGAAAGTGAATAAATGCCCTCAGCGCCAAGAGACACATTCAGCCAAGGAGCTCTCAGTGTCTCCTCAGCTATGGAGAGAGCACGCACACACACACACGCACGCACATGCACGCACACACACACACACACACACTCCAATCAGCCTGTGGCTGGATGTCACACTTCCTGCCTCTCCTCATCTCAGCTTATCACAGAAACACAGCCTGGATGTGCTTATAGTGCACGTGCACACACACACACACACACACATGCACACACAAGTGCGTGCGCACTCACACACACACACAGATAGCGACACTTACACATCCATCCATATGGCACAGAAACATACACATTCATACTCGTACGTTTAACACACAAATACAGTACACACATACTGTACAACCAATACAGTACACACATACTGTACACATTCACACATTAATAAGAAAAACACACCAGTGTGAAACACAAGCACACTCATTGACACACGTAAAGCTTTGCTTAATAACATGCACGCACACACACACACACGCCTGTAGTTAATTGTTCTTCGTGATAATAAGCTAATGCTAAATGAGTTAGCCTGCTAACAAAAAGCGTACCACATTGTCAGTGTCTTAGGGTAAATTAAAATCCACCCATTGTGAATTATGTTATTATGTTCCATATCTACTCTAATGTATCTGTCCGGAGCATAATAATCTCTGACACACATCTCTATCGCTCTCGCTGGATTGCACGCACACACACACACACACACACACGCGCCACACAACACACGACCCACTATAATACACATAGATACATTCGATTTGTAGACACGCATAAAGTAAATATCTACACATACAATCACACACACAAAATTATTGGCCTTTGCTCTGCACCTCTCTCGCTCTCATTCTCTATATACCCTCACCCTCTTTATTTCCCAAAAGGCCATGTGTTTGTGCAGCCTCTCTATAATTGGCTTCATATTAGCTCAGGCTGCACGGGGTTAGGATGCTAACAGCGCATACTATACTCTTTATATCTACGGTGGCTACATTAGCATGCTAATGGAGGCTAAGTTTGTGTGCTACCTGCTCACGCAGGCAGATTTAGTGAAGACATAAGGTTCTGTTTATCAATACACACCTCCCCTCCCAAGTAACGTCTGATCACCTATATTGATGATTCAATCAACTATTTAACACTTTAACACTGATATTGATTGTTTTAGACATCATAACAGAGGAAATGCCAAACTAGATACATACCTGTATGTCATTATTGATACTGATCTAAATCTGTTTTATGTGTGTGTGTGTGTGCATGTGTGTGTGTTTGCGTGCGTGCGTGTGCGTACGCGTGCGTGTGTGTGTGTTTGTGTGTGTGTGTGTGTGTGTGTGCGTGCGTTTGCGTGTGCGTGTGTTTGTGTGTGTGTGTGTGAGCGCGGAAAGGCGAAAGGTCAACCCAGGCCTTCGTGTGTTACTCTTGCGTTTTCGGCCCTGGAGTTTGTGAAGGCAGATATGCAGAGATATGCGGACATGTGATAAAGTATTGATGTGCTGATAGGATTATGTAACGGATTTCCTGACCGCAGCGGAAGACACACCGGACCAGAAGCAGAGATGCTATCTGTGGTCCATTGTAAATATGAAACTAATTTAACAGCAGAGAGAAACCGGCTCACCTTTCAGAAGCGATAAATGCTGACATATCAATACCGATGTTACTTTTAATAGCAACTCAATTTATTTTATTGAAACTAGATATGGTTTCAGAAAATATAAGAAAATCTCTCTTGGTGTGTTAATTCCGAGTAGTGTGTGTGTGTGTGTGTGTGTGTGTGTGTGTGTGCGTGCGTGTGTGTGTGTGTGCGTCTGCGTCCATGAATGTGTGTATGTTGCATGGCTGCGTAGGTGTGTGTCCATACATGTGTGTATGTGCGTGCCTGCGTAGGTGTGTGTGCGTGTGTGTGTAGGTGTGTGTGCATGTGTCTGCGTGTATTTGTGTGTGCACAGTAGGTGTGTGCGTGCATGTGTGTGTTCACAGTAGGTCGGTGTGTGCGTGTGTGTGCACAGTAGGTGTGTGTGTGTGTGTGTGTGTGTGTGTGTCCATCTCCTCCAATCAGCTCTAATTGGTTGTTCTCTCTTCTAGACTCGTTTCATTAAGTCACTTCCGGTTGCGACCTCCCACACACACGCACACACACGCACACACACGCACACACACACCCATCCAGGGGGGAGGGTGTGTAGTGTGTGTATGTGTGTGTGTGTATTCGGAGTGTGACCAAGCCATCACACACTCAGTTACTGCTGAACTGAGCGGTAGAGCTTGGGGGAGGGGCTTTTGGGAGTATAATAATGATAATAATAATAATTATTATTATTATAACTATACTATATAGTTGTAATGCCTAATATTAATAGTAAACAATGACGTGCTACGGTCATCCGTCCCCATTAGAGAGCTGAACCTTGGCATTGTTGTATTTGGGTGAGTTAGTGTATGTGTGTGTGTGTTAGATCATTGATTTTAAAATGCCTGTTTTTCAGTTCTGTATTTTCTTGTGGGAAGCATGATTGTGCATGTGAATTCTCTCTGTTAAGGACAACAACCAGAATGGCAGGATTCAGTCTATATTACGTTCCCAGGTGACACCGTAAAGCCGCCGTGTGCCAACACTCACAGGACTATATGCTTTGTTCTACTGGAAGGCCAGAGAGAGAGGAGCAATTTGATAACAGTGAGAGCAGTTTATCTAACAGATATTCTAATATGAATATCAGAAAGTCGGTGAAGAGGAAATTACTGTATTTAAGGTGTGGCGGTGCTCAATGCCATATGGAAGAGACTGGACTGCTGGTGGACATCCAGGATGGATATGATGGCCGCTCTATGAGGTCGCCCATTTGATAGCCGACTGCTCAGTTTTCAGACCTTTCAAGTTTGGAGATATTCTCGAATGCATTATCAGTATTATCTGGTTGAAGATTGGAAGACGCAGAGATGTCCTGGGGTTTTTTAGGGACTGTTGTGTGTCAGAATCCTGGGAACATGTCTCCAAACAAAACATAATAAAACTAAAATTAGCCAATAAAGATATGTTTTTGCGGTATATTTTATTAGAAATAATCTTGGATTTGGTTTACGAGATTTTTATGCCATGTAGTGATACTTTTCTAGTGAGAGGAAAACAGCAACATAAACAATAAAAAATAAAAAACAATCAGCACCCTTAATCCTACCATGAAATAGCAGATCAATAACGCACACAAACAAAAAATTAAGAACAAAAATTTACCTAATTCTGGGTGCCAGTGCCATTAAACGGAATCAGATTGTTTAACGTTAAAACATATGTGTAATATGAGAACACAAACTACCAGTAGAGATTTAGAGAGACGTAAAACCATTTAGACAATGTTTTTGAGTGGCTGGCAAACGAAAACAACAGTTTAGCGTATACCTGGCACGTACGACGGGATAGTGTCAGGGAGGCCTTCAGAGTCAAGGGATTAACACAAGCCACATTCTGCTTTAAGAATTGATTGCATTTTTCAAAGAGATTATCGGCACTAGCACAATACATTTGAATCTATAAACAGATATAAATGTCAGCTCCCCGGGAATATCTATGTTTGGGACTAAATATGGAATGGGTGGTAACCAGTGAGAAAGGAATGGACGCTGAATATATTAATAAAATACAGCAAGGCCCAGCAAATACATCACATTTAGAGTATGAAAAAGTACCACAATCTTTTCTGTAAATGACAAAACATATACACAAACATTCCTTTACATATAACTTGAGCACAATGTTTTCTGTAAATGACAAAACATATACACAACCATTCCTTTACATATAACTTGAGCACAATGTTTTCTGTAAATGACAAAACATATACACAACCATTCCTTTAATTAAACTTTAGTACTGTGTAAATTAACTAGGCTTAATATTGTACTCTTTTCCAAAGAGTAATTCGAGTGATACTACAGTTTGGCCAACTTGACAACTTTGTTCAGACACATGAAGATTTATTTGCATATACAAAATGAGTATTCATTGAGTTGTTATTACATTGAAGTATTCATAAGACATTTCAACCAGACAATATATTTGTCTTTGGAAACAGCATTATGAAAATGTATCTTGGAAAATCAAAGTGACTACAAATACGAAGTGTATTCACTCAGTGTTTTAAACACCTTTGCCTTGAGGATACGTTTCAAACCCTGATTCAGAATCAATTGAATTGATTGATTCAGAATCGATACTGAATCGATTAGCATGGCAGTGGGCAAAGTTCATGCAGCTCACAAGCCATAACTTTCATCACCGTCATACACATATGGGCAGTTAGCTATCATGTGAAGTTGAACTCCACAAAATGAAACAATGACTCATCATCCAGCCCATCCTGAGTAACATTGTGCCCATCAACATACTGGATGATGTAAGTCATTCACATCCGCGGATTCATGCCAAGAGAAAAAAGGAGCAACATCAATTTATTTCTTGACCTTACTTTTGATAGTGGTTGCAATGAAATAAATCAAATCATACTGTATCATTGTCGACATCCCAGAAAACACAATAGATGACTCCAAGTCATCATAACGAACAGTAACTTTTAAACTTCTCCCATATTACCAGACTTCTCTCTCATCGTGCCTATTACTGTAAAAGCCAGGTCATGCATTCCTAAAAAGTTAGTTAGTCAGATAGACACTACCACCATTTTAGGAATGCAAGACCTAAAAAGCGTTAGTGTCATTTAGACATTTTAACCCACGCATATTAGGTTTGGGCCGATAGACGATGGCATCGTCCAATTCCAATTTGGTAGACATCGCCCAACCCTTGCCATCACATTGTGCTTTGTGGTTATCATTTTTTCAAACTAAGTCTGCAGGACTCAATTTATTCATTCTTATAGACTCAATTTGATCATTATTATAGACTCAATTTGATCATTCTTATAGACTCAATTTTATCATTCTTATAGACTCAATTTCATAATTCTTACAAACAAATCTAATCACAAAACAGGCTCCTTGTACTTGCCGTGTTGTTCGGCTGCGCGGTCCAAGTTCCTGATTTCAGAAAAAACAGGAAAGTTCAAGGGTAACTTCTCCTGAAGTTCCCATGAGCAAGGCAGGTCAGTGATATAGATATAGTCTTCTGAAGAACCCCTTTCAGTCATACCATGCCATACTAAGGGAAACATTGAAATGAATAGGCCAGCATTTCTAATTGCACTATTATTTGCTCATTTAGCCTATTAGCTCTGCTAGCATTAAGCAAGCACAAGACAATACACCCCAATAAAAACCAATGCATCCATCTGATAGCTTTTGTTTTTAAATTTTCAATATTTACATAATTAGTTACATTTTTGGAAGGTATTACTTTTTATTCAGTGACAAACCAATTTTAAATTTTAATGAAGGTGAAATTAGTAAACACAATAATAGAAAAATAATAAATAATGCTGTTTTAGCTAATTGCTATTTTTTATTTTCAGGCGTACTTATTTACTTAGGGTTTTGCATCTGAACTCTTCAAATATGATTTGAAGGTGATTCATTCATATAAACTTTTTTATAAAAAATATTAAAGAATATAGAAAATATATTGAAATCTGATTTGATTAATATAAAATACATTTCATGCAATACCTTCTTAGTTATATTCACCTTAATCTGAATCAGAATGTACAGAAAGCACATAATGGTTGCTCTGTGCATTTGTGTGTTTGTGTGTGTACAGTATGCGTGTGCATGTGTGTGTTTATAGTATGCGTGTGCATGTGTGTGTGTGTGTGTATAGTATGCGTGTGCGTGTGTGTGTGTGTGTGTATATTATGTGTGTGCATGTGTGTGAGGGTGTTTGCGTATAGTATGTGTGTGTTTGTGTGTGCGTGTATAGTATGTGTGTGCATGTGTGTGTGTGTGTATAGTATGCGTTTGCGTGTATATTATGTGTGTGCACATGTGTGTGTGTTCATTTGTCACACAATACTTCTGTCTCCATCCTGATGGAGCTACTGTGTGTGTGTGTGTGTGTGTGTGTGTGTGTGTGTGTGTGTGTGTGTGTGTGTGTATGTGCTCCATTCATCACTCCACAATAAAGCTGTAAATGATAGCTTAGCAAAATCACTGCGTTTGATGAGAGAGAGAGAGAGAGAGAGAGAGAGAGAGAGAGAGCGAGAGAGAGAGAGAGAGAAGCTGTTTCAGGTGTCGTAACAACTTATCAAAGCTTTTCCTGCCAAAACAACATTGCTATCTGCCTGGTGTGCAGGT
>JAOEGT010025230.1:0-10298 GCA_025447795.1 Speoplatyrhinus poulsoni | reverse complement strand
AATAGTTCTAATCTGTTTATATATAGGTCTAGATTGTTATTTTATTTGTGTGTGCGTGTGTGTGTGTGTGTGTGTGTGTGTGTGTGTGTGTGTGTGTGTGTGGCCCATGAAGCATTTCCTTTGGTCTGAGATGCTGGTGCTCTAGTATGACATCTAGTGGAAGAAAGTCAGAACTAGGACCATGGAATTACTGAAATCAAATTTGAATCGTTATTTCAATTTCGGCTCCTAACAAAAAAAACAAAACAAAAAAAAAAACATTTTGCGCATTACTCTTTGCAAGTAAACTTTTATTTTGTCTTGAGTTCTGAATGACAGGCTGACTGTTCTGAATGACAGGCAGGGTGAAAGTGATAGATCAACGTGTAAAGTGTTGTTTAGGTGCAGTAAATGCAACATCTTTCAAGTCAATGAGTAATCATAATCATGACTTCAGTACTTACTAAAATAATCTTCATTATTATTTTTCCTGAGCGTCCCTAGTCAGAACCAATGTAAGTGTATCTATATGACTTTGGAGTAGTACACACACCCCAGTGCACAGGTCTTTTGCCTGTGTGAGCATGTGTATAACGGTGATCGCGCAGAGCAGTCATACCTCACTCCATGACACCTCAGAGAACGCTTTGGCGGCCGCCTACACCAGAGCCGGTTTTAACGTGCCTTGTAGAGCGTCCGCTCTATACACGGGAGAGCCGGGTTCGTGTTACATATGGACAGGCCACCAGTGACTGACATCTCCATGAACCTCCTATGTCCATACCTTCTTCATGATTGGCTCTCTTGTGCAAAAAGCAAATGTCTTGCGTGTCTCGTCCCAACTTCCACCGGAGAGGAGCTCTGACCAGCCACAATAGCTTGATGTACAGGGGCTTTGGAAACCCATTAGAATTCTCTTGATATAAAACTTCTGTTTACACAGCAGTGGAACATTTAGCTGACTCGAAATAGAAACAGGTGTGATTGTCAAAAAAAAAGAAAATGGAGGTCAATGGTTTCACGCACAACGCCAAAGGGGTCTCAGCCTCTCTTTGTCGGTGGGGCCGTCTTCCTCTCTAGTAATGGGGAAACAGAGCAGGTCGCCTGGAAACAGGCTTGTCAGCAGCCTGCCGAGACTGTGCGAGGATAGCTTCCTCTCATTCCTCTCGCAATCCCTCCCCTCTCAACTCTGACAGCTACCGACAGAATCGCATTATTACAGCCCATAATCCCCTTCCCGTGGGAGCTAGAAAAGGAGGAAGCTGGAGAGCACCCAGCAAAAGTATCAAACATAGCCATAAATATAACTCATGAATTCTTGCAATCTTGCTCCAAAAATCGAATTTTTAAGTGAAAATAAAAAATGGCCTTGAATGAAGTTCTAGTTGCTGTAGTGTTCACTGCAGAAACCGACCCAAAAAACAATGTTAGACTGGATTTCATAAAGAGCTCTGGAGAAAATAAAGAGGAAACAGATTTTGCAGTCTGCTTGGATGAAATATGAATGTGCTGTGCAATAATTGGTCTTCAGGAGAAAAAGTAAATGTTGTGTTCTTGTGCTGACCTTCAGTGGTGTTATTGGCAACTGCGAGCCTGGCATTATATTTGAAAGACCCGACTAACATTCTAGAATATTCTAGATTACTCCAGAATGTCTTCCTTTTTAGGCAAGCAACTGAAAGGTATTCAGAATAAAACATGATGATTGAACATAGTATTGTTCTGCAGCTCAATCCTATTGATGAGGATGAAAGGCCTCTTCTCAACGCATGCACACTCGACAAGAACCTAATATTAAAACAATCATTTTGAATTTTAACTCTCAATGTATACACATCATTCCATGTTAGAATTCAGGTATTATAATTACAAATATTAGTATTTTTCTGAATATATGTTGTCCTTCTATACATATCAACCAAATTGTGGCTGCCAAATACCAGTCACAAGTAAAGACAGGACAGTGGGTGCACAACATCCCTGACACTGACAAATAGCACAACAGACTACAGTATTCATTTATCTTGCCTACACGTAACATGTTGTTGTTCTGTTTCAACTCACACTTCTTTGTTGGGTCTTGGACGTATATTTCAACGGCAGAAACTAAATTAACTGTCAAGACTGATGGAACAGGTGCTGCCTAGAATCATTTTTGAGATCAGGACTATTGTGAGTCTTCCATTTCACTAGGAACGAGAATACAGTTAATATCTATAATGATTGATACAATATGGACACAAGTCTTTGTCTTAGGTGACAAAATGTCAATAGATATTTCTGGGATCAGGAAATAAATACTGTTTAAAACATAGTCAGTAAAAGTTCTCGGTCTGAGATGTTTGCGGTTTATGAGAATGGGCGTGGTTTTCCCACCTCCAGAATTAGCCCAGCAGCACACAACTGGTCTTATCATCAGCCCAACAAAACAGCACACAGTCAGGAAAACGCTCAAACATCCGCCACACACTGCTATGACCTCACCACACTGTATCTAAACCACCGGCAATTTTCCCAGCATGAGGGTTTTTTTGTATGTGTGTGTGTGCGTGCGTGCCAATGTGCCCCTCTGAAGGCTCACAGCAGCAAGCTTGTTGACAAAGCGATACAGCGCAAAAAGGGCCGAGCAATATTTACGCGTGGCAGATCCGCTTGGCATTTGGACTGTGTTTGCGCATTAGCATTATGAAATTAACGAGAGGGGCCGTGCTTGGGTCTGTTTCTTTAGTCTTGTGGCACGTAACCAAGTGTAATGGAGCTCCAGCAATGGTCTGCAGCTCCCCGCGTACAGCGCTCGCTAAGGCTGGACCTCTCACCTTAATGACTGCTGACCTTTTTTATTTCCTTAGTCTATTGCACATTTAATTTTCAGCTCAGGGGCCCACTGCTGTGTCTGTACCCAGAGGACAGTGCTGATCTTTTAACTAAGAACCTCCAACTTCGAGGCAGAGCCAGTCAGGAAAGGAATCTGTTAGCATTGCTGAATTCAGCAACACGTCTGCAGAAATGCTTCAAGCCCCTTGCAGAAACAGCACATCCGAGGTTGCACTCTTCGTGGTTCCCTCGAATCCCGTACGACTTAACACCGCTTTCAGTCAGTTTGTTTAATGAGTAGTCCCTGCTAAAAAATGCAGCATTGCTGGTCGCCAGCATAAGGTATGTTTTGCTGGTTTGCCGGTACCCCGGCATCCCATACTGTTTTCTGGTGTACCAGCTGGTTTCTGGTGTGCTGGTATACCAGCTAGACCACCACTACGCCAGTACTAACCAGTATGAACCAGCCTGGACCAGCACTACACCAGCACTAACCAGTATGAACCAGCCTGGACCAGCACTACACCAGCATGAATCAGCCTGGACCAGCATGGAATTCATGCTGGTTTATGATGGATTTTTTAGCAGGGGTGTTGCCTGAGAAAAACCAGTATGACTAGTAATAAATAATGTGGGGAAAAAAACAGATTATCAAACCTCTTTGGAAGTTTGGACTAATTAGGTGGTTAGAAAGCTTGGTTTTAATCTTGCCTGCATTTATCACATCTTCTCACAGCCCTCTGACCTATTAAACGGTATAGGCAGATATTTTAAGATAACTGTAAGCTAATATCTCCTTGCATTTAGTTATCTTACTGTCGTCTGCGTACCCGGTACTACTACACAGCCCTGCTCTGTAAGTAGGGACATAAATAAAGTGGTGAACAATGCTCATGACAACAATGCTCTAGCCTTCGCAATGCATTTCAATGTGTGGGGCGGAGGATTTGTTTGCCTTTATGTACCCTGCTTTTAAATTAATAAATCAAATACGGGAATATATCCTATATATATTCCCAGTATATATAAACACTATACATCAAACCTGCATAATTACAAAAAATGCAAAATGCGTGCTTTAGATATCTCCATATTGTCCATATTACAGTGCTTGTCTTCAACAATCAAGGTCAGGTCTTTTTATGTGAGCTCAGCAAACACACTGTAAAGATTGTATAAAGATCTGGTGGGTTCAGTCTGTCTCAGATCAAACAGGAGCCAATTCAGCTGAATAAACACAGGTTTTGTTTCAAACCTCCACAGACCAATGAACATCTTGGGCTTATTGGAATGCACGCGATCACAGCAACAATGGTTGACTGCCAAAGCAGTTGTAAAAGCAGTTGTTAACCTCGCTGGGGCCCTGCTAATGAAAATTGTGTTAAAGGTACTGTAGTTAATATAATTCTGTGCAATATGACCAACATCTCATATCCTGATATAGGTCATTTTATATCCCAATAACGATACAAATCACATTAGCACGTTTTTGGTCATCCTCTCAGCGTCTACCCATGGTTTCACACTAAGTTACATCATAAAACCCCTTAAATGCAGAGGAAAATCACAATTTATAATGCCACTCTGTAGAGTTATATGGTAAAGATGTCCGTGCAGTATTGAGCATTGGCATCGCCTTGACTTCTGTCCACAGAAAATTGAGAAAAAGGCAAATATTAAGATATGCAATATATTAGATACATACACTATGTGGGAACTTAATTACAAATGCAGTAAAATTATGGGATAATTGTACAAATGTGTTTAATTTGACTATTGCAACACATCCGATCCTTATCTGACCCTTTGGACGTATATGGTTTCCCACAATGCAGTGTATATTTAATGCAGTTTTCCCATTGCGTGTTCATCTCCACTGATGTCATCGCTCTGGGTTCGTCATGCAGTGCTTCCTTGTGCTTCGGCAGAAGACACCACCGCTTCAGCTCTTCCTCTGCACCAGCTAAATATTTCATACGCTGCCCGCCGTTGTTTCAGTGTTCTCCCATCCTGCTCTTTGATCTGCCAGAGTGTTCATTGATTTGTTACCGTTAATGGTTTCATCACAGAGGAAGAGGCACTCGAGGCCGGCGTGCTGAACAATGAGACCGATGAAAATGCATTGTTGGCTGTTCCTACTGTAATGTGTTTTTAGCAAAGACCTGAAACCCGGTGTTACCAATGGGTACGGATAATTACTCGATTCAGTTTACTCAGTATGTCAGCTTCAAAAGATAAAAATTGCTTTTATATGTAAAAGAGCCTAGTTTGCATATTTTTATCTTTTTTTATCTTATTTATTAAAACCACTATGATAATTACATGTTGTATACTAATTTATGTTTCATCACATACACGGGGGATCATTTCATACTGAACATCAGTGGGCTAAGGAAGCTGTAGAGATGAGGGTTTAACAACCCTTCAGTATCACTCTAGGTAGCATTACTAATAGCTAAAAGAAGCTCCAATTAATGTTGCAGTAGTTTTACGAGTCATTTACCGAGCCAATAACCCACTGTCTCTGTGGCTTTGAAGTTCAAAAACCTGGGCTGCACAGCCAGAGGAACAGTTCTTAAAACTGCGGGCCTTAGAAATGTAGCTCTGAGAGGAACCGAGCTGCCTCCACAATCCCAAGGGTAATCGTTTACATTTGATCACCAAACGTGAATATGAATGTCGTTATGCACGTCCTTGAGAAGAAACCCCTGAATCGCAGTCAGTTATCCAGGAAAGAGGGGGACAACTTTGAACAGCTGCAGCGCTCCTCCCCAAAACGCATGAGATATTCATACTGAGGACCGCAGACCTTCAGTGACACCAATATGGTGTGAAATTGCCTCTACACGGGTTTACACGTAAGAATGAAATGGTTATAGATACCAGGTGATTACAGATCACTGGCTTTTTCACATGCTTAGGTGTAATTTTCTTCCTTGCATGAAGCCTTGTTGGGATAGTGTGTGTGGGAAGGATGGGGGGGGGTTCTTGACGTCTAGGGCCACAAACAAGACAGGCTTTATGGACATGTTGCTACTAATCCCTGTGAAGTAGAGAGTTGGAGATAGGAAAAGAGAGAGATTAAGCTAGACAGAGAGAGAGAGCGAGAGAGAGAGAAAGAGATTGTGCTGATAACTTCACTAGTGCTTATGAGGTAGTCAAAGTGTGTGAATGCATGCTTGCAAAGTCGTTGCAGCGTTGAATGATAGGCATGATTGTGCTTACGCGCACACAGAACACACGCGCACACACATATACAATTGTTACGATTTCGATGTGTGCGTGTATGTTTGTGGGTGGGTAGGTGGTTGCATACACTCACGCATGTCACTCAGCATAAGCAAAAATAAATGTCAAACGAACACACATATACACAAGCTTTGGAGAATACATAAAAGCATTCTGGAGAGACTTTTCACCAGGGGAACATTCCTTTTTCAGCTGGGGTCGCACTTTTGTTTGCCAATCTTTCTGCGAGTGGGAGGAGAGGTCATGTTGTCACACCTGAGGACAAATCGGACCAACTTGTCTTACACAATGATTGTTCCAGAGAAGGAACAATAATGTTGGACTGCTTGTATAAATTAGCCCACCCCTTCAAGGTGCAAAACCTTTTTTCCCAATAGCTATCTTTAAAAGTGTATAGTGCGTGTACTGTATGCTAGATCTGTACATTGTGAAAAATCAGGGGAATAAATATTTCAGTCATGTTCAGTCATTCAGTTATGTTATTTCTCACACCTGTGAAAACACACAAGTCTACTGTAGCCTAATTAGCCTAAATACACCGACCAGAAGCAAGAAACAACACAATGGAATGAAGCACTGTGTCAGAAATTCAAGTAGAATGTTATTCTATCGAGCGTAAAGCTCAACAGCTGTGGTTTGACATGCAAAAAAAAGTCTCAAAAGCCAGCAGGTCAGAACCACAGAAATATACTGTGGGTTAAAATCAGGATATTAAAACAATAAATTGAATCAGAAGACTAATTAATGAAATAGTGGTCTCATTCTAAAATATCATAAATTGTAGAGGTGCACTATTTTTAACAGGTGTCCCATTTCTTCAAATGCTTTAACAGAGCTGAGTTGAAACAGGCCCAGGAGAGAAAATATTCCACCAGGACAGTCTTGAGTGTAAAGTTGAAAATCTCCACTAAAACAGAATCCACTGTTACTGTATCACCACGGTCCTGGAGTCGCGGCGAGATTCAAGAACATGACTGAGTCTCTCTGTGGACTGTGAACAAAGCGGGAACACTCGTTTCCATGATGTCATTGTGAAGTAAAGCCTAATGCTTTGACATTAACAATGGATGGGCGATACACTTGGTGAGTGATTTACTAAACAACATGTAGATTAGGCATTAAATACAATTTCAGTGTACGATGTCTTTCTGGATTGACTGTAAATTCTAGCTTGTGTTTAAGGCTGCATGCAGTACATTCTTTTTTTATCATAACAAGTATTCCATAAAAAATATTGAATGACGTTTCCTTCAAATGGAGATAATTAGTTAATATAGATTTGCCCCCCATGTTACCACTGCCTATAACCTTCACAAGGATTTTATTGAGTGTGAAAGATTCGTCATTTATCCACTGAGGTGACAGAATGATTATCTGATTCATAATTCATAACACATGCTGGTGAGTTTGAAATGTTAACAAATGAATAAGCTATGGGCAATGATGGAATTTCTTCTGCAACAATGCCGTGGAGAATATTAAATAGGAACACGATTTCTTTCCACTTCGGGGAATCGGATCCGTTATTACTTATAATATCAATTCAATCTGTGCCAACAAAAAATCCAGACTGGTTTCAAGGCAAAATGCATCACTTCAATCAGTACAGTACCTTGAGGAGGATGTTAGAGGACCAGACACTGTTTTTGTCTGGATCTCTTGAGCATTCACATCTTTCTCTTAGTAAATGCTTAAGACTATCTCAACCTTTCAAGCTAATGTTTCAGGATAGTGTGGTAGTGTCTGGGTGAACTCTTGGCATGGACCTGGCACCTGTAAGCATCCCTGAGCAACTTCCAAGCTAACCCTGTAAATGTCTATCCTAATAGTCTGGAACACAGCACTGGCTACCTGCATCAAGACCCGCCTACTTGACAGGAGAGGTATTTTGATTGACATGCACAACGACCAACTATGTAACTCAATTACCAAGTTGGACATTGAATTTATACGGAGGAATTTGTTGGGAAATTTAACGACACGACTTGGGCTGTTTTCAGCTCTTGTAAATCTAGTAAATTGTAGGTTACGGTGCTTAAAATAAATGTAAAACGTGAAATAAAGCACTGCACTAGCATCGCACTGGAATTACGGATACACAATTGTGAGTGACTGCTAACAGCCAATGAAAATCAACAGTACCACAAATGCTGTCGAGCTTACAGGGGTATATGTATCAGACGTTCAGCACAGAGTTGCTTATGTGACGTAGTGCTAATGGACGGAAGAGGCTGAGGGCCTTACTGTATGTGCTAATCTGTTTTAATTTAGTTGAAATTTGTCAGTCTGGGAGATTTCCCAGGCTGATACGGTAAAGCGAAACAAACAGTTGGTCTTGGCCGGCTACATTAAAGAGTACGGTTTGACAGTATCCTTAAAACGGGTGATGCTGGGCTTTGGTTTCACACGAGATTCAGCTCGCTGGAGCCCCAGTCGCCAACAGCCAAAGCTACAATGGCCCAACGATTACTTCACACACCCAGTGTCCGTTCACAATGTGGGAATTATCACTGTGATATGAGTGAAACTGGCAACGTGACACTCACACAAGTCAGGACTGTACCTGAGTCCCATGAGTCAAACTGGGGGACAGAAAAAGCCCAGGGCGGGTTGCTCACAATGCAACACACAACTCACCCACCCAACCGCACTCACAATGTAATAGCTTCTGAGGGGGCCGAGCATGAAACAGCCCCTTTGTAAAGAACACCGATTTACAAAGAACGGTCTCATATGTAACCAACTCAACGGCCCACACAATGTAGCGGCTTCTGAGGGGCCAAGCTAGCCTCGCGAGATCGAGATGGTCTCACGAATATCGTGCAACCCCAGTTGTGTTTCAAAATATAAACTCTATGCTGATGCAGAAATGTGGGGTCACTATAACGTAGTTTAATTTCACCGTGAGAATCAGTCTGGAAAGCCTCGGCATCCTCTTCAATGTGTCCGAGTAGCAACTGGACTTTCCAATCAGCGTCGTGTTTATAGCTATACGGGCGTGGTTTTCCAATCAGCGTCGTGTTTATAGCTATACGGGCGTGGTTATGGTGTGCCGACAGCAAAAATGACCAGATGGTTCATCCAATCAACTGGAAGGATTTTGTTTTACATCACCTTCCCTTCACAAACAGTTGCAATGTACGGCTCCCCAGATTAACTTGTGATGGAATTCATCTGGCAGGTCAGGTTAGGGCCAATCATGAAACAGCCCCTTTGTACTGAACGTTATACAAAGAACAGTCTCATAACGCGGTGGTGGTGGTGGGAATTCCCTATGAGTTAGCTGACACGGACGCGCGCACACCAACACTCAACAGTCAACACAGATATGCTGTACGTACAATAGAACAGCAGAGATGTGTTAAAAACGGGTCCACACACTTCAATGTACACATATCCGCACGCACGCACACACACACATGCTCTTTAATTGACAGAATATGCCCATTGTTTGTGCTCTGTTTAAAAAGGGAGCATTTGGGCTACTGTGGGAACAGACGTCTGTCCTCCGGCTTCAGATCAGCTCAAGGGGAGTGGCTGAAGATTATCCATCATATCAAAGGCCCTATTGAATAGCCACTAGATGCAGCTATACAGCATGTATGCAGCAACACACAAGTATGCTTGTGTGTTGCTGCATAGACCCGTCTGAATGTCTTTACAATCTAACAAAAACCTCTCTCTTCCAAAGTGTGTCAAATGAACATAGCCACAGACATCCTGCATACACATAGTGAGACAGGAAGGGTCTTGAGCAGTTTAAATATTTGATTTGACTCATGCTGCTACAGAGTGAATTTAGTGAAGCACTGAGATAAATGCTCCAAGTGAAACAGTAACTCATGTACAGATCACTAAATTCACACGTTCCATGGTAATACCGGCATACAGTATTTACAGTAGCCTGGACAATCCAGCAGATGGTGGTAGTTAACGCCGTTACACCCAGGTCCGGGGGGTGTGATCAGCCCTCCCTCTCGCCAACGTGCGGTCACGTTGCTGCGCTAATCGGCGGCCGGTAAATAGACCTACACAAACAGCCCGCGCACGCGTTTGGTCAGTCTTGTGAATGGTTTGCTCACTCAACGTGAACACGTCTTGCGTCAGAACCTTGCTGGTACCCGCATTCTGCTTTTGTTCACATCACACCCCATACTGGCATTTTACCTGTAATGTTACTAGCTTCCATCCATCCATCCTCTCCCGCTTATCCGGAGTCGGGTCGCGGGGGCAGCAGCTTCAGCAAGGGACCCCAA
>JAOEGT010025219.1:0-10298 GCA_025447795.1 Speoplatyrhinus poulsoni | reverse complement strand
TTTAGATGTCTCCCTGCTCCAACACACCTGACTCAAATCAATGGGCTTCTGCAGAGACTGATAACAAGCCATTCATTTGAATCAGGTGTGTTGGAGCAGGGAGACATCTAAAACATGCTGGATAGGGGTCCTCCAGGACCAGGGTTGGGCACCCCTGCTGTAGGCTATATGTCAATAAAAAGTAACACAAATGTCCCCTTTGATTAAAGATTGGTGTCGGCTTTCACATTCAGAAATACATTCAAATGATTATGCATTTCTATTAGTGCAGAGGTGAATCTTACCATCTTCCCCTGAATCCCCTGAGTATCTTAGTCCTGTAATGTCTTCCATCCCATGTTATCTGGTGAGGTGAGGCAAAATAAATAAATATATAAGGTAGAATGCTCTCCATCAAGTCATTAACTTGTCAAATACTCACAATTGTAATGGTGCTCAAAGACTATTTTCAATGAACATGCATCACATTAATGGTTAGATTTCCAGTTATGTTTATGCAGCCAGCAAAAGAACATAGTCAAGAACATTTTGTAGGCCTACCTGTCTTGAAGGTAAAACATTGATAATCTGCTCATATAACATAATGCATGAACATAATGCATGAATCACAGCTGTAGTAATCACATGCCACAATAGGGATTGACCCCAAAACATTTCAAAGGTGCACAGCACAGTCAACGAGAAAGAGTGGTCAAGTATATATTTTTTTCAAAATGTCAATAGACTCGTTCACTTTCTCTTTGAAGGCCAAGTTAACAACAGGACAAAAGAGGCTATGGTTGCTGTACAGTTCTGAGAGCACAAAAGACCGTCTTTTTGACCACACCCACGCAGTTAAAGATCTTTAAATCATTACCATGTGCTCATATAACGGATACTAATTCTACATAAAAAAAAAGTAAAAGGCTGAGGTTTTCTTTTATTTTTGCATTCATACGTTCTATGAGGTGTGTTAAGTTTTGTCAAGACATATACAAGTGAATAGCAACTAAAATATGAATAATAAAATGAATTTTCCTAACATATAGTCTAGTCTACTTATACATATAAAAGCGTGCGCGCCTAATATGCGCGCAAACACCACACATTAATCTGCGGAAACATAACTAGAGATGTTAAACCCCTGGGGTATAACACACACGTCTGGTGGTATTGGTATCTCTCTCACACAAAAATCGACCGAGTTTAAACGTTTTTCATCGAATCTTTCAAGTCTAGGTCTACAAAAGCAACATTCAGAAAAACACGTACTATTTAGTTCGTTAGCAAATTGTTCCACCGTCAACAGTGAGTGGTTAAACAAATACCTTTGGCGAAGTCGAAGACAAAATAGATTTTCTGCCGTGGCGATTATGTTACAATCCTGATGGAGATGAGCTGATACCGTCAGTAAGTGATGATGTTTATATGAAGTCTGCACGGTAGGCAGTGGGATGTGCTTTCCCCGACGTCTTTTTCCTTTTTGTTAAACTTTCTCAGGCGAGTCATAACACAGATGTTGGCTTTTGTCCCAACCGCGCCCATGCGGGGCTTGGCAGGTAGGTATAGTCTGCACGAAACACTGAAAAACATCACCTCAAGGACTTCATTAAGTTTTAAGCAGTAGGTTTAGTGGTCCTAAAGAGAAGAGGACGACTTCCTCCAAAGAACAACCTATACTGACAACGTTTTCTTAGCTGTATTTTAAGGAGCAATCAATTCTGCTCTCCTTGACCAATACCCACTCACTCAACCACAATATAAACAAACACTGTGTAAAAGAATTAGCATGACCCCCCACTGCTACAGTAGTTTATTTCCGGACACACACACACACACACATCATTATGTTGAACAATATCCATAGGTGTAGCTTCGTCAAATACATTGGAATGGTAACATCTGGTAAGCACATTGTGAGGATTCATTTGGTTTTGGATTTGGCAGATCATTCAGTGTATACAATATGAAAAACAAAAACAAATTGCACATGTAAATTATGGAAACAAACATTATCTCATATTCAAAACACAGTGTAGTTTTAAGCTTCTTAATGCCAAGTGTGTAGCCTAACAGACTTTAAGAATATGATTATTCTTTTTATTTTCATTCTGCTGATTTTCCACTGCTAATGCACAAATGCATTGCACCACACAAAAGTAAGCAGGCTTATGTTGATGTTAGCATATAGGCCTTAGGTTGTGTTTTACGGTCATTTGCCATCATATTGTGCGTATTCAAGTACGTATTCAACGTACGTATTCAAGTAAAATTTGATGCTTTACTTCACTAGCCTACAAGTGCAAAGAACCCTCACCCACCACACCCTACATACATCCAGCCACCCTACATGACTCACACAAATGACTAGCCTCAAATGGAGGAAAACAGATTGTCTCCATAGGTACGGAGGAGGAACTCCATTCACACATGCAAAGGGAAAATAACGTCTTGTTAAAAAACATGTTCCAAAGAATTAATAACACAAAAGCTGGTTGATTTCTGATTCAATCTGAGAATTCTGTTTCAAAATAATTATGGCATATCTGATAGTGGTTTTAAGCACTCTACTTATTATATCTTCTGTGTTCTACCCCTTTTCAGAATAGCTTGTGCCTTGTGCTTTGGTAAAAATAGTGTAACTTTTACAGCCCAGCACAAAGCAGCATTTATCAAAGCACTGAATCATGAAGATTTGCTCATATTGGCAGACTGGAAATAGACAGAAACGATAGCAGCAGATAAAAAAACGAATGATTCACTTAGATAAAGAACATCATATCTTAATCATAATAACATGAGGTTAGTGTATTTTCACCAATTTATCTCAAACTAGAAAGTGTGAATCTTATGCTTCATTATGTTTTTGATGGATGTTAAATGCTTGTTTCCATTCACACCCTACATGTAACTTTAGAAACACAGCATTTGAACTATGTAATCAGTGTCTCATTGCTCAATTTTCATGTAGGCATGAAAGAAATGTAGCCGTAGGCCTAGTGATTATTTGCTAATGTATAGGTTAAAAGGTAAGGACATGTGTGCATGTCATTTTACAGTTTTTTTCAGCCAAACTATTTGGTAAGAGAATGTATAAACTTGTTCTGCTGTTATGAAATAATCAAAAATAAAATATTGGTAAGAAAAATTGCTTAAGGTTAGTTGAGGAAAAGTATATTCATTTTCATGTTACATGGTAATTGGAATAGTTAAGGACTTGTAACAGCATCCCAAAACCTCAGATTTCTTCAGCAGGTTATTGTTGATGTTTGAAACCCAAATATGGGGTAGATGTAAAATAAATCATGTAAGCACAAGAGATAAGTGAGAGGAAGAGAGGAGTGTCAGCCATTCACTTCACCACTATCAGAGTTTCAAATCAAAACATCAATATCTTTGTAAACCAGATTTGACCACAGGAGGAATTCTGCCCACAAATGCTTTTTTTTCCATTCATAAATTTAAGAAGTTAATAAGATATTGTTGAATGATTACTTCAGACAGTAGGACTCATCAGATCGCAAAACGTGTTGAATGACGCAGGTTTAGTCACACTTCCGTAGACTTAAACAGGGCATTTGATTAACAGCAAACACTTATTTATTTATCAATCTAGCCACTGAAATACTTATTTATGTTTTTGAAAATAACTGAAAACATGTCTTTCAAACTGGAAAGTAAATTTTGTCCTTTACTTTAAAATCTAACCAAAAAAGCCATGCAGGTAAAACATGAACACAATGTTCCAAAACCCAACAAAGAAAAGCAATAGGCTATCACTGAGAGACCTGTGAGATTCATCTGTATAAAATGTTAAAATTCCTATTCCCTGGGGCTTGTAATATTAAATAGCAAAGTTCAAGTCCTGGCAGGAAGGATACCATTTCATCTCACACCTTTCACCTCAAGGGTAGCAGAATCACTGCTGTATAGCTTATCGTAACATGAATTACTTTTAATCCTTTAAAGCAGTTCAACTTTGAGAACAAATGAATCATAACTTCACCTGGCAGGCCCACAACATTTCAATTATTAGTCAGTATGGCATGCCTATATATCTAAAAGAAAAGCGTTGACTGACTAGGATAAAAATCTGGACGATTGATGCTGTAAAAACTACTAATCCCATGGTCCTCTTCGGCAGGAGCGCTTCTCTGGTCCAAGCAGGGTCCAATGAATGCTCGTAGAGGTTTCCTTGAACGACAAAGACGGAAATGTAACACGACGCGATCACATGCCATTTAAAATATAAAACTATCAGAATAGTAGAGTTTGTGTAAAATTTGAACTATTTATTTACCAGACATAGATTAAAAAGTCAGCCAAACAAAATTGTTAAACGTTACGTTGTGCGTTACGAAGTCTTGTACCATACGGTACGGCACTGTAGTCTGCGTCTGCCTCTAAAGCAAAAGAGCTGTTGTAAACTACGTCCATGGTTGTAACTCAAGCTTATATGACAAGTTAATGTTACCTAGATGTTAACCAGTCAATAACTATGTACCGTTCAAGTTAGATTTACAAATGGAGACTCCCCCGAAGACAACATTAAAACCAGACTGTTGCACACCGTTAGCGTCTAGACCAAGCCCATATGAATCCAAAGAGGAAAAGGTAAAATTGAGTCTGTTAAGGAATGCTATTTCTTAAATTGTCTTCATATATTGCTACGTGATCGTTGCACTGTCACCGTGTAGTTTATTTGAAAATGAGGTTGAAAGGAACCTTCTAATTTTATTCTTCTTGGTTAGATCATTTAGTTTCACGTGTTTGTGTTTACATAATGTTATTATTTCCTGACAACTTCGCAGCCTTATAACTGTCTGAGTGCATCACTGAAGGAGAGGCTGAAGAGATCCAGGCGCTCCTTCACCTCGCCTGTTTCTGTGGCCAAGCGCCTTTGTGTGGATGAAGAGGAGGATGGGCAACATGTCCAGGCAGATACCCAAGAGACTGTTGGTAACCCTCCAAGAGACAGTGGGAATGTTGACATGAACAACAGAGGAGCAAGGCCCGTGACTAAAGGAGTTCCTGGACCCGCTCCTGAACCAACACAGCCTCCCCCAGAAATGCTACAACTGAGAGACCAGCTCAGATGTGAAGTCAGAGAGAAGACGGAGACACTTCGCAGATTGAAGATGGTCAAAATGTACAGAAGCAAGGTATCACCTGCTTTCAACTATGCTTAGCTTGTTCATAACTATCACATAACCGTTCTGTTAATTGACTAAAGGTGATTACTCTTCCCTTATTTCCTTCCCTAGAACAACTTCACACAACTTCAACACTTAATCGGCAAGTGGCGGTGTTGTACCCAAGCTGCACTCTATGAGCTTCAGACAGATATCCCCATAGATGGACAAAAGGCCAGCATATCCCAGCTAATTGATCTCTTCGGTCTAGATGACAGTATGCTTCACTTTGATCGCACAGAAGATGATTTCACTACTTAAAGCCAAGGTACACTCCTTGATTGGATTGCAGTCTGCACCTCCCCATACAACCATCTCTGCTCACTGTTAAGCATACTTTGAGAAAACAACTGAACCAAATAAACAAACGACAGCTATTTTTCTAACATTGGGTTTCACTAGGAATTCTGGAAAAAAAATCGAGGAATGTACCTTTTAAATATTCTTAAACATTGTGTTGATAGTATAACATTAAATAACTATTTATTCAGCAGTTTATAAAGTATTCATAAAAAATGTCTTGCTGTTACCAGTATTGCTGCCATTGTCAGTTTCACCTTTAAAATAAATAGTAATATTTTTGAATTGTCCAGTAATATACTGGTGAGCACAGTTGGGAATAAGCACTCTAGAACAACAACAGGTCTGTGTTGTGGTTGTTGAACTTCATTGAATATCTTTATCCTTAAGTGGCTAGCCTTGAGGCTAGCCAGATCCTCAGTCATGTGCTCTTATATGGTCTTTTGAATTGTGTAGTAGCATTGCTCTCTTCCCACCTCTGCTTAACACATACAAGCTGTTTAGTCAACCAAACCTGGTCATAACAGAAGCCGAATTTTTCCACTGTACAGTAAGCTATTACTAATGAGATCTGTCTCCTGACAAGTACGTTTTGACAGAACTTCATTAACATTCACAAATAAGGTACATAGAGTGTTGTCTTGTTACCCATATAGCACTTTCTGTACTATGTTAGGCTACTTGCTTTGTTTACTGTATGATTATATCAGATATCTAGGTTTTTGAAAAGAATGCATGAATTCAACATTGGGGTAAATAATAGGCTTTGCAATTCAGGACATGCAGTGATATTATATGACAAATATCCCCTTACATTCTTCTAGATGTTAGGGTGTTGATTCCAGTCATTGTGTGTGCAGCATTGTAGCATGTCTAGAATTGTGCCAGAACCACACTCAGGCTATTAAAACATTTGGCCATGTTGAATCAGCACTGAGTCAGTATTGCTGTATTAGTCAGGAGATGATTATTTTTTTATTTTCCTTTTTTTCTTCATGGTTGACATATTAACCTTTGGATGCTGGTATACTATAGACCAGGTTTAGTTAAGAGTCATATGCAGTGTTAAAATTACTTGGGAATTACTAAATAATTACTCAGGAATTGTAATGGTTAAATAAATAAATATTGAAAAATATGTTACTATTTACTTATTACTCTTTCAAAAAGTTATACTATTACATTACTTATTACTGGGCATTAAAACTAATTAGTTACATTACTACATTACTTTCACAATCACTACCCTGCCTCGTTCCTTGACAACCTTTGTATGCAGCTCATTTTAGAATTGAATCCTCTTTATTGGAACAATAATTATCTTCAGGAGTTAATCAGCCAAAGTTACCATTACCATTTTGGAAATAGTAATTGGTTACACTACTAGGTACTGAAAAAAGTAATATAATTACAGTAATACTGCCCAACACTGGTCGTATGTATGTCCAGGTCCTTCTGGACAGTTATGTCTAGGACGTCCACCTTTAGTTTTCTCCATCTTGCTGGGTGATGATATACTGTACATTTTGGGGTGACAGTGGCGCAGTGGGGCGACCGGTGATCCAAAAGTTGCTGGTTCGATCCTGGCTAACTCCTTACCAAATGTTGAGGTGTCCTTGAGAAAGACATCTAACCCTCACTGCTCCCGGTGGTTGGTCGCGCATGGCATGGCAGCAATCGCCATCGGTGTGTGAATGTGTGTGTGTGAATGTGAGGTAATAATGTACAACGCTTTGAGTGGCCGGAAGGTTAGAAAAGCGCTATATAAATGTAGTCCATTTACCAGTTACCATAATGTACACCACTACATACTGCATTGCAGCTTTTTTTCTAATTTCAGATATACTACACTGAACTCGTTAATGTGTAGGATTCATGGACATATTCCTGGTTTATGGTGGTATATATCTGTATACAATGACTCACTAAATGCACTTTCACTCATAATAGTGATTTCTCACTTCTACTGGACTACCTGAACGTGACCGCTCCCAAATGTAATACTGGCATGTCAAAGGTATAATGCAAAATAACAGCCTACTAGTAGGGAATTGTTGCCTACACTTTTAGTCTCTGATTATACAGATATAATACACAATGTCTTCAACTAAAGAATTATTTGTCAAGAAGCTATAAAGAAAATAGATAGCATTGCAGCATGCATATACACACACGTTTACTGTAGATAGTTTCCAACATTTGGACTTTGTCCTCTGCTACATTAGCTATTATATTTCACAAAACATGTCCTTTCTGAACCTTTCAGACTCTCACAGAAAATAACATTACCATTAGATTATGCTACTGGAAATAATGAAAGGCAATCTTGAAGGCAAACAAATGAACATGCCACACAGGTAAACTGATGTGAAGGATGCCTGTGTGGAGTGCAGATTGGAAGATTACCATGTATCACACACATAACAAAATGTGGACCCAGCAGTAAATACCTTCAACATGACTGTGTAAGAAGGGGTTACCTTAAATGCACTGTCTGAGAACTCTTTCTAATATCTTCCTTTCAATGCCGTAAACCAGACTAACAATCATGAGCTCTTCCTGTAAATACCTCTCAAATTATAACAAATATTTCAGCCAAATGTCAACATGGAGAATGGTAGTATTGACAGATCTGGCTTTTCTTATATTATTTGTAATATCTGTCATTGATCAGGAGAAAATGTTTTTAAACATAGATTTTATTATTATTTAGAGGTTTGGCTAGATTAAAACATTTAGAGATTTGTGAAACAGAAGGGCCAGTGAAAAAAACAACAAATTGAAATGGTAGCATATTTGGCAGCACGCCTTATTCTGCTCTGGGGTGAGGTCTATTTTACGGGGGTGGAACACGTTTCATTTGTTTCTGCTCTCTATTTTCCTTTTTTAAACATGCCACAAAAAAAATAGAAAATATAGAAAATATGTGAACGCATGTTGTCGATGTCAAAGAACATTAGGGAGGTACAGCTTCCCATCATATTTTCCACTGGCTGGTTTGAACCTCATCTCCCTGTCCTGTTGGAGTGGGTTGTTTAGGGAAATATGTTTTAATGAGTTCCTTATAATCAGTGTGGAGGATTGACATTATGGCCATGAAATTATCTTATTAGTTAACTACAATGAAATATGTATCATTCTAAGCCACAGAGCTATATATAAATGTTACAAGAACAAAAAGGTTTGGATCTGTTGCAAACATTTCAGCAGTTGTGACCTCTGAGTTTAATTTTTGGACTCATTTTATTCTAAAATGGTTGTGGAACATTCCAGAAAGCTTTTTTCCTTTTTAACTAAAACGTTGTCATAAAATGTAGCTTCCAGAAATAACAACACAACTTTAGACATATCATATAAATTCATTTTTTAGAGGTAATATCGATCTTTAAATTACAAAAAACATGTCCTAAAGTGTACCGTTACAGACAAAGTACACATCTGATTAAATCCATTCTCACTCATCAAGTCTGCTGAGTTACAGCACTTAGTGGTATCTATATAAATCACAGCCTTCAGTATCCTATAAAACTGGATGGGTGTGGCACAGTTTCCCTTGCATTGCTTAACCTTTGCAGTCTTTCTGATACTATCTAGCCAAAGTATATCAGTGTTTACCTAATAGTATGTGCACATATAGATGTATGCAGTGTGTATGTGTATATATATGTGTGTGTGTGTGTGTGTGTGTGTGTGTGTATATACACACACACACACACATTACATTTTCAAATTGCCAAAAGTTTTAAGACGCCTGCCTTTACATGCACATGAAGGTTAATGACATACTAGTCTTAATCCGTAGGGTTTATTATAGATTTGGCCCAGCCTTTGTATCTATAACATCTTCAACTCTTCTGGGAAGGCTGTCCACAATGTTTAGGAGTATGCTCATGGGAATTTGTAACCATTCTTCTAGAAGTGCATTTGTGAGGTCAGGCACAGGTGTTAGACAAAACAGCCTAACTCGCAGTCTCCGCTCTTATTCATCCCAAAGGTGTTCTATCATGTTGAGGTCAGAACTCTGTGCAGGCCAGTCAAGCTCCTCCACACCAAACTCGCTCATCCATGTCTTTATGGACCTTTATGGATCATGTTGGAACAGTAAGGGGCCATCCCCAAACTGTTTCCACAAAGTTGGTAGCATTAAATTGTCCAAAATGTCTTGGTATGCTGAATCATTAACAGTTCCTTTCATTGGAACTTAGGGGCCAAGCCCAACCCCTAATATACAACCCCGCACCACCAAACTTTACACTTGGCACAATGCAGTCAGGCAAGTACCGTTCTCCTGGCAACCACCAAACCCAGTCTTGTCCATCGGATTGCAGATAGAGAAGCGTGATTTGTCACTCCAGAGAACACGTCTCCACTACTCTAATGTCCAGTGGCGGCATGCTTTACACCACTGCATCCAATGCTTTGAATTGCACACGATGATGTACAGTTTGGATGCATCTGCTCGGCCATAGAAACCCATTCCATGAAGCTCCTTACGGACTGTTCTTGAGCTAATCCGAAGGCCACGCAACGTTCGGAGGTCTGTAGCTATCGACTCTGCAGAAAGTTGGCGACTTCTGTGCACTGTGCGCCTCAGCACGCGCTGACCCCGCTCTGTGATTTGATGTGGCCTGAGTTTCTGTTGTTCCCAATGGCTTCAACTTTGTTATAATACCACTTAACAGTTGACCTTGGAAAATTTAGTAGTGAAGACATTTCACGAATTGACTTATTGCACAGGTAGCAGCCTATCACAGTACCACGCTTGAATTCAGTGAGCTCCTGAGAGCGACCCATTCTTTCACAAATGTTTGTAGAAGCAGTCTGCAT